>PVKM010036097.1:0-14924 GCA_004027735.1 Carollia perspicillata
GAGGGAGAAAGAGGAAGGAGGAAGGGAGGGAGAAAGGGAGGAAGGAAAGAATAATTCATACCCAAAGGGCTGTATCAGTGGGGAGAGCAGAACAGAAGGTGAAGCTAGGCAAAAAGTCCAGAGCTGGAGCATGTAAACTATTACATAAAGGTTAATAAGCCTTTTAAAAGTGAAATCTGACAGTGAACAGTCCAAAGTGGGGCTCCTCTCACAGAGCAGTGAGAGGTCTTGGGACCATGGCCTCCTGAGCCTCCTTGCTGGCTCTGGGCAGCACCCCCAAAGCAGCACCTCAGAACCCCAGGGCTCTGAAAAATCCAGTTAAAATCTCTGGATAAGTGAGTTTTTCTTTCTGAAATAACTTTAGACTACTATTCTTCTTTGGAGTTGGGTAAACACCTGTTTCTGCCGCAGACGGTTGCATACCATTGCGTACCCCAACTTCATGATCATGTTTCTATCGCTGGTTTTGTAGGTGGACTTTTTAGAAAAATGCTTGTGATGCCACACAATTCACGTTATTTTATCCATAGCTAGTGTATATTCAGTCACCTAAAATCCCAAAGCTTCTTATCTACCCTACTGCCAAGTCAGTTCTCCCCTGTTTGGTATTCACATAATTGATATTTTTATCCTAAATGGAAGCTTAATTATTAATATAGAGCTATCAGAGAATGTGGCTTGAGTATTTGACAGCAATAGCCCTTCTATAGTTTCCTCCGGAATTAGGCAAAACTTAACCTCTGTCGGCAGTGTGGAAAGCCACAGGGCTTCTGCGGGGTGGGGGGGACGACGACCCACGTTGCCATGATGCGGAGAGCAGAGCTGAACGCATATATGCTCTGCAGGCACGTGGATCCCAAAGGTCAATGGATAAGGGCAGAGACATGTATCCATGCTCCATCCTCCCCCTGATTTGACCAACTGGATGAGCAGCTAAGTAACTCACTCCCTTTCTACTTGGGAGGAGCAAATTAGGTGGCAAAGAGAGCCTGGGGAATAATTTTAATGGAGGTATAACATCATGATAAAGGAGGTTCCTTCTTAATTGGCTCTGAATACGTGCTCAGACCTGCCTGGAGATGGGGAGCAGAAGTGGGTCAGGCATTTTGTTAACTGTAGAAGGGTAGAAGGAGTTCTGCACTGACAAAGATAAGAGGGATATATTTAGGCTTGTCTCCCTCATGTACACATTTCCATAATAGTATTCTGCTAGCTCAGGCTTAGGTCTCAAATTTTTGCTTAACTCTCTGCCTGAGCTCTGCTTTCTCAAAGCACTGTCAGCTCTGTAATTATCCAGTATAGAGTGTGACAGATCTATCCCTTTCAAAATACTCTGGGATCACATGAGTAATGTATTCCTGAGTGTTTCTAGGGATCCAGGGTTCACAAATATTCTTACTCTATTTTGGAGAAATAGAATATGTTTTTTCTTCTCTAGATTTTTGACACTTCTCTATTTTTCCACTGTTCCCTTGAAGGTTGTTTAATGTATCACCTTCTTATTCCACACTCTAAATGAATTTGATATGGAACTAAAAATGTGAATGCATTTAAAGCTGATCTCCCATAAAATTAATGGACTTTATCTTTAATCTGTGTAGACAGTATTTACCTCTAATTATTTAAAATCACAATAATATGCACACATGGCAAAATATTCGCTAGTAGAGCATAATTTATTTTTGATTAAAAAAAGCGAGGCACCAGTCTTCTGCCTTCTGCCTCCTCATCTCATTGGCCACTCTCCACAGCCAACTCCTCTCAGCCACTTATATTTTCAGCATTTTGGTAGCTACTTTCAGAACTCTGAATAATATGTTTGTGCCACCATTTCTGAACTTAATCACTTGAAATAGTTGTCTAATTCTTCTCTCTTTTGAAAGATGAGAATTTAGCTCATGTGTTCGTGGCCCATATTCTTCTTCTCTACATTCTTGTTTCTTGTGTTATTTATTCTTTCCTGGTTTGCTTTTGTAGCTGTAAATAATATACTGCTAAGTTTCTTGATCCTGTCATTTTAATCAGCAAATGACACTATTTTTTATAAGATTAGTTTACATTACACTTCCTTTTTTATTTCCTCCCCCCCTTTTTTGGCACTTATAGTTCCATGTACTTCTAATTCTTACATTGTCAAGGATGTTACTATTTACATTCTGTAACTCTCTAAGTTAAGTCTTGTTTGTGGGTTGGCTGTAAATGTTAAAAATCAGTAAATAGCTCCCATGAGCTATTGGCTATGTGAAATAATGTAGGTCACAGTTTTCCATGTCTTTGGTTTTTATCTTCTGCATTCTGAAAGATTTTGTAAAAAAAGTTTGTTATTTTATTCATATACATATTTTTAACCTTTAAGTGCTTACTTTTTCTTGTTTTCTGCCTATTCCTTCTGATAACATTGTATTCTTATGTTTTGTGAGTGTCCTGAGTAGAGTTTTACTTAAACTCTTCTCTTTCTTGAATTACCTGTACTTCCTCAGAAATTTCAAAAAAAAATTATTTGCCTAGCTATTTATTATCCATGGCTTTTCTCCTATGTCTTATCAGCCTTGGTTTGTGTAAACAGACACATTTGTTCTTGGCCTTTCATAGCACACTCCTGTGTAATTCTTGGTTAGCTAGGTCCCAGGGCTCTCAGGATCATCAGCCTGCTGGCTCCTGGGATGCGAGCATCAGAAGAATTGGATCCTGTTGTACTGCCTTCCTCATGAGAAATTCCACATCTTCCCAGCTCCTAGGTTCGGTTTCTTAGAGACAAGCCTTCTGGTGTTTTGCTTATGGTAAACCCTGTTGCTTGCACTCTGTATTGGGGGTGAGAAAGAAGACTCAAGTGTTCAGATTAGAGATCTTCATTTAAGTTTCCTGTTTTAAGCTTTGATTTTAACTCCCATCCTCAAATGTCTCTGTCACTACACCAGGTGGACTACTCCTCCCTCACCTGCAGCCCTCTCGTGGTCTGTGCAGGCCTGTGGCTTCCTAAAGTCCATTTCCGTCTGGCCATACTATCCCCTCACCTTTCTCAGAAATTTGTGCACTTACCTTAACCCCGGTGATGCTGCCTTTGACTTTGTTCACTCTTTCATTCTTATTCCAAATTTAGTATTACTCTCTCATTTCAGTGAGATTTGTGCTCTTTCTGCCATCTTGAACTGAAAGTTCACCTTAAAAATGAAACCATTTTAAATGTGTTTTTTAAATCCTTATTTTACCATGAATACATCTAAACACATCTATTCCTAATATGGATGATGGAAATTATTTATAGCTTATTTTACTGACAACTTCTGTGTTTGGAAGGTGGGAGGCAGGTGAAATCTTTTACTGCAAATTACTCTGTGGTGAAACTTCTGATATGAGAATTTGTTTAAACCTCCTGCTTACCAAGTTTTCTGCATATCTCTCCCTCTAACCACCACTTATTGGTCCAGGGATGATTCAAACTATACATAATAAAGACCTCCTTTTTCTTTCTTTCTTTTCTTTTTAAAACCCTGTTACCAGTAATGGACTGCTGGCTCAGTTGCAGTGAAGTTGTTGATGTGAGTGTGAGCGGCACTGGGATCCTGTCTACAACGTGTGGACGAAGCCTGTCTGAGAGGACGCAGCTGATCTTTAGAGGGAAGAGCAGGTGAGATAACAGAGAAGAGAAATCCTGTGGTGTACCCGTTTCTCATTCCAGCCACTCTGTGAGGCTGAGCTCCACTCATACTCTCTGTAAACTTTAGCTTCCTAGCCAAAAACTCGCCTTCTGACTAAAGTAGCAGCATATTTCTATCAAATGTAACTGAAAGTTTAAACTTCACAGCCCGCCATCATCTCATTCTCTCAGCAACATATGCAAATTGACTCATGAATAATATACTCATAAATAATTCCAACTCTGCCCACTACATTCACTTTCTCAAGACCCAGGTATGGAAGCAATTTCAGAAAACAGCCAAGTGGTTCTAACACCACGAGTGACACAGAAATATGGAAATAGTTGTTTTTCTCTTAGATTCACTTATCTCTTAAAAGGACAACTTTTTTTTTGTTATTTAAAATAATTGAGATGTGGTATGATCATCTAAAGTTTACTAAAGATGGGAATTGGAAAATAATTTTTAAAACTTTATTCTTAACTATAGTTCATAGACTAGTATTTCCTGTGACTTTTCTGGACTCTGAGTGGAAAAGGTGATTGGTCAGTTGTTCAGACCTTTCCTCAAAACTGAGCTACTCTGTCAGATCTCTTCTAAAATAATGAAATCAATTATCTGGGTTGTTGAGCAGGTGTTAGCCTGGATTCTCTAAAAATAAATCATGTCAGGCTAATCTGAATTTTTTGATGAAGTTACTAAGTTAATTTATGAAAAGGCATAATTTATCTTGATTTTAGCAATGCTTTTGATAAAGCATCTCTCAAAAAAACTTGTGAATAGGTCCCAACATACTGGCATTAGCATAGGATCACTAAAATAGATGACTAGCTGGCAAACTAGAGGAGCTAATAATACACGGGCAGTGATTCTTTGGGGCAAAGTTGACAAGCAGGTTTCCCAGGGGCTCAGAGTTCGGGAACACTTTAAGTAAGATTTATATTGCTAATTCAGCAATAGGATCACAGTGTGCCAGCAATGCAATCTGCTGATGACTCTTAGATAGTAGTTTGAGATTCATAGGAAGATGGCAACAGGGATCGATAAACAAATAAGACCCCCAAACAAGATCAGAATCTGAATCTGGAAATTCAGGCCAAAGGAGCAGCACAGGAAATGAATAATGGTATCCCCGAGGTAGAGGCAGGAGTTTGGATGGTGTTGGATGTCACCATTGTGGAACAGTCTGTGATCTACAACTGAAAAGCTCGAGGCCGAGGATCATTTGAGATCTTTATTGTGAGCTTGAGTCCTTTCCACCCCAAGCAAAATTTGGGGGCTTCCAATCCCATCAAGTATTTGCTCGAAAACTCTTATCTCTTCTCATTTAGTTCTCTAATAAAAGACCAGTACTCATCCTGGCCAGTGTGGCCTACATGGTTGGCGCATTGTCCCATAAACCAAAAGGTTACAAGTTTGATTCCTGGTCAGGGCACATGCCTAGGTTTCAGATTCGGTCCCCCTGAGAGCACGTACAAGAGGCGACTGATTGGTGTTTCTCTCCTCTCCTTCCTTTTCTCTCTTTCTGAAAATCAATGAACATGGCCTTGGGTGAGGATAAAAAAAAAAAAGACCAGCACTCCTCACTTTGCTTTGAGATACATAGAAATGTCTCTATTCTCAAGGGTGACATACAATACAAAGAATCCAATAATTCTGAGAAATTTGGCCTCCTCAGACAATACTCTAAGTACTCTTCCTAGTGGTTGATCTCTTAGGTGGCTTCCCCTTTGTGTGTCCAGAAACTTCCCTTAGTAGGACTGCTCCTGGCAGCAGCAGGAGCTTACTGGTTGGCAGTGACTCCCAGCATAAGTTCTCAGGTATGGTTCTCCTACGACAAAGGCCCAGTGCACTTTCTCAGTATTTCACCACCATCATATCTCACGCGTTCCATCAGATCTGCAGGGGTCGTTCACAACTCTTAAGAGTTAGTCCTGGATACTATCTTTGGTTGTTAAAAATCCCAGTATCAATCTTTCTCTGGACCCATCTGTAAGGATGACTCACAGTAGCAACTAAACTTTACCTTCTATTTTCCATTTCATGAGGAATTTAACAGCTTTTTGAAAGAACTAAAATTGTACATGAGACTCTAGCATCTTGTTACTGAAAGTATGGTCTTCAGACTAGTAGCATTGGCAATGCCTGGGATCTTGCTAGAAATAGACAATCTTGGTCCTGTACTTTTCCATTGAAAACCATACACACTCAACATTATTTCCAAGGGGTTTCTATGCATACTAAAGTCTTACAAACACCGATTTAGAGGACAGGTTGGGAGAGAATATAGCTTTGGTGTCTCATGGTTAGAAATTGACAATGGCTGTTTATCTTCAATTATATCTCTTTTTCTTCTATACCATACTGAAAGGATTTATGTAAAAGGGAGCAGTCAGGTGCTTCAGATGACTCTATTCTCTGGTTCCTGAGTCTCAAAAGCATCCCTCTCTCCTGAATGGTGCATCGGACAGTAAAAGGAATGTGGTTGTACAGCCTAGGGCACACCCAGTAGATGGAGAAGCTGCTAGAATCAGAGCACAGCACCGTGGAATTTGTACAGCTGCCATGGTGCAGATGTGCTATGACTGAGGTCATACAGACCTGCATGTTAGCGAAGATGATGAGGCTGCTAGCCCATGCGGGAGCGGGGACCCTCCACCCCTAGTCCCCAGCCCCCATCGCTGCTGTGGTTGTCCACGTAGTGGCAGAACAGAGCTGCCCTGTGTCTTCTGGCTGCATTGGTTCCTTGGGGCCACCAAGTAGAGATCAGGAAGGGTAAAATATGAAAAAGCAGGTTACCTTTTAGTGAACTTTGTTCTGAATAAAGTGAATCATGCCTCTGTTTCACAAATCTTCAGAAGCAATGCTATATTTGGTTCTGAATACTGCATATAATTAAGGAGTTTCAAATTGGTGAATGATACTAAAAATGACTATACAATTTATTCAAAAATCAGAATAACTATTTTTGTGAGGAAGGATTCAAATGAATATGTTTATGTCTGGGAAATAAATTTTTAAAACAGGCTAAGGAGATCTGATTGCACCTAACAATCTTGGAGGGATAGTAAATAAACGACCGTGTATAAAGACCATTCTGAAAGCCGGAACTGAGGGAATATTGCCAATTTCAACTGTCTGTGTGACTGTGTAAGCTGGGGTAAAGCCATGGTGTCAACTCAAAAATGTAAACACGGAAATTAGAAAAAAAAACCTATATCCTTTCTCCCTTTCTTTTTTTCAACACTTATCATTTGTTTCCTCGTATGGGTGTTGCCCAGGCTAACTTCAAAGTTAGGAAGCATCTGATAAAGTTCACAAGAAGTGAACTTCCCAATAAAATGAATAGAAGTAAAGTTCACAATAGAATTTACATAGCTGTAAAGGTTTAGTTAAAGCAAATAATTACCAGGAAAGTTTACATTTTTATTGAGCTAATTTTTTAATAATCTCAGATCAAATATTCTTAATGAAATCAGTGATTCAACATGAGATCTGGAACTAGAGCCATCCATGAGAAGAAATGCTATTTGCCCATAGACTTTGCATCGATACCAGGTGATGCGCACCTGGCCAGATGACATAACATGAGTCTCCTAAACAGATTACATTTCAAATTTGATTCCTGGGTCCAAGGGTTGAAGAAACAGTTCAGTTTCTTCAACAGACTTCAGTTTCTTCAGACTTCAGCTCAATTGAGCTTACTTCTAAATGCCTGATCAGTCATAAAACAGCATCTACACAAATTTTTAATGCTTTTTTGGGAATTTTTTAAAACTTTTATTAAAGCTTTTAAAAATACAAGTTAGAAAGTATTGAAATTTTCAGGAAAAAAACTTCTAAAACGTAATGATACTTTTGACCCATAATACTGTCTTTATGCCTTTCTACTTCTCTTTCATTCATTTTTTTACTATGAACTTTTATACATTTAGGGTAGTTTGTGATATTAATATTGTTTTAGTTCTTCAACTTATAGTAATAGCTTAATGCCATTTCAACATCTGGGCAATTAGATTAGGAATTTTGTGTCTTCATATGTCAATTTTTTATTGATATACAGGAAGCCACTTAAATTTGATTAAAGAAAATTTGAAGCATATAGAAGGTTTCCGTATTGAATTGTTAGCTTCAGAGCATCCTACCAGGGAAACCATCTGTGAGATCACAGAACAGGAAGTTTGTAGACAATATAAAAGTACTTAAAGAACATAGTTTATGAAATCTTAAAGTTTCTTCAACTTTTTTACTGCTTCAGTACTTTTGTAGCAAATGAAATAATGAAAATTATATAAAAAGTTGAAGATAAAAAATATAAGCAAGAAGAAAGAAATTTTGGAGTGTGCAGTATTCTCATGTCATCCGTCTTTCTGCCCCAGCAACCTTCTCACTTATGGTGTGGTAACATGACTAGAGTGGCGGTTTGAGCAAGAAGGCTCACGAATGAAGGGTGTTCTGGGCCAGTGATCTAAGCTGTCCCTCAGGGTAAATCAGAGCCTCAGAGCCTCAAAGCCTGGCAGAGCCTGGCTTGGCAACTAGACTGTAGAGCACCCATGGGGCTAGAATGTGACTCTCCTTAGAATGAATGATGTGTAGCTCTTCTAGAGGTATTATCCTACATGTACTTGTCTTTTCATTTCTTTCTATTTATATGTAATACTCTTGTTTGTTCCATTATATTTTCTCCTTTTTGCTGTACCTTTAATATGTTTTATAAGTTATGAACTTACCATCTCCATTGAACATGTCCGATGAATTTTGTCTGTGGCTCACCAGCTAGTTTACTCATTCTGCATACTTGACAGGACCTGTGAGCTTCACTTACAAACTACTAGCTTACTTACTATCTATACTTACTGTTTCTCATGAGTTTCACCTATCCTGCTTCTTTTAATTCCACAGCAGAATTAAATTTCCTTTAAAAATCCTGCAAAGGGAAAATATAATTTACATATGACATTTCATTACCAGTACAATTTGATTTTTTTAATATTTGAAGGACATTTACTAGAGAAAATGCTATTCAAATTTTACTACAATATAAATCATGTTAGTAAGTAGTGACATAGTATTAACATTAACACAATGCTAATATTAATAGTATCAATATTCTCTTAATATTAATATAAACATGGGTAGAATCCTCAAGAGAGTTAGGGTAAAGAGTGAAACAGCTGATACTGGAAGTCTAGCTGATATTGGACATATGCCAGAAAGTAAAGAAACCATTGAAATCAACCCACCTGTATTTTTTTTCCTGCTTTAACTGCCTCTTTTTAAAATTTTGTGATTTGCAGGTTTTATTTGCTGTAAGAGTACTAAGACAGCAAAGTTGAAAGAATATCAAGAGATAACTTTTTCTTTTTATAATTTTATTTTCAATTACAGTTAACATTTAATATTATTTTATACTAATTTCAGGTATATAGCATAGTGGTTAGACAATCATTTACTGTACAAAGGGATACCACTGATATTTCAAGTAGCCACCTGATACCATACATAGTATTACAACATTATTGACTGTATTTCCTGTGCTGTACTTTACATCCGATTGACTATTCTGTAATTACCAGTTTGCATTCTTAATCAGTCCCTTCACTTTGATCCCCCCCACCCACCCACTCTCCCCTCTGGCAACCATCAGTCTGTTCTCTGTGTCTATGAGTCTGTAACAACCTTCTCTTTAAAATGTCAGTTTGGGTAAACATTTTGGTGTTAAACGGGTCCTTCAAGCTCCCTGCTAAAATGTCTCTCTGACCCTGGCTGCCTCCTAACTGGTTCCCTTGTCTCTAGTATGCTGCTCACAAGGAGACATTCACTATGCAGAAACTGATCTACAAACTTGGAACTCATGAAGTCAACACTCCGTTTTACTGCTCAGTGTGGTTGACACAGTGTGGGTGTGAGTCAGGAATTTGGAGTCAGATTTTATCATCTCAAATCTCAGCATGAGAATTTGAATCTATTTAACTGTTTCCTGACTCAGTTTCCTTATCTCTGTAATGTGTCCCCAAATAAGAGTATAGGTTACATAAGAGCAGCATAGTCCTACCTCAGAAGATAATTCCAAAGATTCAGTTAAATAATGTCTTATACATCTTCACATAAATGTATTAAATTTCAGAGAGTTCAGCAACCACTTCTGCTGAAACTCAAGGACTTTAGGACTCTATGTTCTCCTGCTCACTGTTTCTAATTTTGCATGTGTCGTAGCTAGAAATGAGAAAGCAGGTTTTTTTCCTTTAATTGTTAAGAAAAATCATTGAATATGTATGTTGTTAGGACACCAGTCCCTAATTGTTTTATTTTTTTAAATTTATTTGGTTAAATGACAAAACAGAAGGGTTTGGGGTCTATATTTTCTAGATTAAAGACCTTTTTCAGATAATTTTGAACTATATTACAGTACTTAATTTTAATTTTATATAGTTGGTAGTAAAGTGTCTGTGACCATTCATTTAAATAATATTCTAGTTTTCTCTAATCAGTGTAATTATATACTGCTTAATGATTTATATTATGCTTTTCTAAGTATAATTTTTATGTTGCCATTAAAATTTTATTGGTATATTATGTCACCATATTTTTCATTTTGTTCTTATTCTATCATGTTCCTTAAAGGGATATTTTTAAGCTATACTAATTTGCATATACAATAAATATGGCTAAAAAGAAGTTAATTGACTTACTGTTCATAATAAAGCTTAATCATCTTTTAAGTAAACAGCTTGAACCTGGTGCTGCTGTTAGTTTATCTGGTAAAAGGAGGCAAATAGGGATATTGTGATTAAATCTATTACATTTGGCTTCTGGCAAAGAATCAGCATGTTTTACTTATTTGTAGCTTTCTTACCTTTATATTTTTAGACTTTCAGTCAGAAGACTGAGAACGATGCATATTGAAAGAATTTAACAATATTTTAATCGATGATTTAGAATGGATCTTCCATGTAAGGCCAGTTTTACAAATAATGATACAACTGAAATTAAAAATTGACTAACTCTTCTGGACAATATCCAAAAATATTGAGTGACCTGATTATTTTCTCATCGAGTTGACTAGATGTTTGTCATTTTTTAGGGTGACATTCTGTGTTCTTTCTTCCAGCATAGCATAGAAAATGCAGTTCATTTTTAGAAACTGACTTAATCTCCAGAAATGGCACCACATTTGGGGAGGAGGGAACAATACACATAAATTTTGAAAGAAAAAAAGTTTGCATTTCAAATGTACCAATTTTTCCCTGTTCCCAAGGCTCCCAAATATTTGATGACTATAGTAAAAGGATACTTAGCTTTGTCCTTTGTGATTTTCTTATTTGTTCATGGATTCATTTATTGAGTACGAATATGCTAAGTTTTGCTCTGGAATCTTGGTATTGGCATGCAGCAGATAACAACCCTGACAAACTTCTGGCTCATATGGAACGTGTTTTTTTTATTCAAGAAGTCAGGACATTGAACAAACGCGTATAAATATACAGGCTTGGGACATGAATGCAGATTCTGGTACCAGAAAATGGGGTGCTGCTGCTATAAAAATAGATAAAAATGTGGAAGTGGTTTTGGGATTAGATAATGGGTAGAAGCTGAAAGAGTCGAGGTGCTTGATAGAAAAAAATTCTAGATTGCCTTCAAGGGATTGTTCACAGAGATATGGACATTATATATACAGCCTTGGTGAGGGCTCACAAAGAAGGGAGGAGAGCAGTGGAGAAAGCTTTCAATCATTTTAGAGAATACATATATTATCACGACTATGTTAGGAATATGAATGTTCAAGGTGCTTCTGCTGAGGTCACAGATGAATATAAGAAACATGCTATTGGACATTGGAGAGAAGGTGATCTTTGTAATAAAGTCACAGAGAGCTTGACTGAATTACCGATGTGCTTTGTTGTGAGGCAAGTAGAACTTGCAGGCAGTGAACTTGGATGTTTAACTGAGGGGATTTCCAAGCAATGTACAGAAGGTGAAACCTGATTTCTCCTTGCCGCGTACAGTAAATATGATACAAAAGAGATAAATTCAAGAAGGAATTGCTAAGCAGAGGGAATCAGTACTTAATGATTTGGAAGATTCTCAGTCTATGCAGAGAAATTATTCTGGAAACTGGGTCAAGGCTTTGGCTGGACAAGTATCTGCTAAAGAGGTTAGAAGTGTGACTTTTAGATCTAATCAACCAGAGTCAGGCATAGATATGTGGATTCTGAAAGGATATCTAGAGAACCCTTTTATCTAATGGTGTGGATTTTCTCAGAATTGTTGGAAGACTGATAAGAACTGTAAGAATTTTGTACCAGTGGGAAAAATGCCAGCCTAGATTGCAAGGGACAGAGATAGGGTAAAATAAAGGAAGAATGACTACTCTGAGGGCAGAGGAGGATACAGAGACCTAGGCCCAAAGGCACTCCTGAGGCAGGTGGCATGGGGACACTACCTGGTTGGCCAAGAGGATGGGACTGCTGCCTGTTGGGACAGAGTGCAGGGCTGCTGTTGGGAGGGATAGGGTATGCAAACTTACAGAATTGTTACAAGCCCTTCACATCTAATGGAATATTCCCTGCTGGTGTTTTGCTTGCTTGGGACTTATGACTTATTTTTTCCTTCCATAAGAATATCTATCCTATGCTCATCCTGCCATTATAATTTGTAAGTAGGTAACTGTTTTCTAGGTTTTTCAAGTCCACAGATGAGTAAGAATTTCATCCCAGGATGGATCATACCAAGAGTCTTACCAAAGCTGCTTCAGGTGATTTTAAAGGTGATATTTGAGACTTTTTGATTTGGTCATATTTACATGAAACTTTGAACTTAGAGTTGATGCTAGAATGGGTTAAGACTTTGAGGCATGTTGGGAATGTATTTTGCACGTGGGAAGGGAATGAATTTTGGGGGGCTGAGGGCAGACTGCTATCAGTTGAATTATGTCCTAAAAATGACATATTGAAGTTCTAACCTACAGTATCCCAGAATGAGACCTTATTGGAAATGGGATCATTGCAGGGTAGTGAAGATAAGGGTATACTGGAGTAGAGTGGATCTCTGGTACAACATGACTGATGTCCTTATGAGAAAAGGGAAATTCGGATGCAGACATTCATGGAGGAAAAACAGTATGAAGACACATAGGAAGAAAATGGTTATGTTAGTACAGAGGCAGAGATTGGAGTGATGTATCTACAAGCCAGTGAATGACATGATAGCTGAGAACTGTGAGCAGCAAGGAAAAGTGAAGGAATGTTTCTCCCCAGAACCTTCAGAGAGATCGTGGCCCTACCCATATCTTAATTTTGAACTTCTAGCTTGTAAGAGGATAAATTTCTAATGTTTTTATCCACCAAGTTTTGGTACTTTGTTATAGCAGCCATAGGAAACTAATACACATACTTCAGTTTTAAACACACAAATAGGTTGAAAGGAAAAGAATTATGGAAAGATATATCATGCAAATAAGCAAAAATTAACTGGAGTGCTTATATTAGGAACAGACAAAAAAGGCTTTAATACAGAAATTATTGGAGACAATTTGGTAATTGACAATTTGATAAATTAAGGATATTTGATATTACTAAAGGAATCAATCCACCAAGAAGATATAAAAATCATAAAAATATATGTACCTAATATCCTTTGTGAATGCAGAGCAGACAAAGATATCCTCAAGAAAATACTAGTGAACAGAATCCAGTAATACATGAAAACTACTGGATACCATATAAAGCTACATACTAGGAATGTTTACAACAGTGCTAATTTTATACGTAAGCTTCTAGAATAAACTGAACATCTACCATAGGTGTATGCATAAGATCTGTGGTGTTTTTATTTAATAATGCTCCTTAGCAATAAAAAAATGGTTATTGATATATGCTTCAATATGGATAAACATTTAAATAATTACAGTGAGTGAAAGAAGACATAGAAAAAGGAAAACATTTATGATTCCATTTGTATAAAGTTCTAGACAATGTAAATATTCTACAGCGATGGAAAACAAACCAGTGACTGCTTGAGGCCAGCAGTGGTGGAGGATGAGAGGGAGGAATTAGGAAGTAGTGAGGGGGACTTCTTCGGGTGATGGATATATTTATTATGTTGATTGTGGTGATGCTTTTATGGATGTGCCCATATGCCAAAAAGTATCAGACTGTACCCTTTAAATATATACCCTTTATTTTTTATATGCAAATTAAACTTATTAAGTTTTTTTGGAAAAGAAAGTATAGTGAAAGAATAAAGTATGAGGTCTTCTCAGGTAGCAATATCACGTGCTTATCTTGAACTAAGTATTCTTACTTGAAGTCTTTCTTGGTATCACACCTTATTTTGAGGGCCCCTCAGATGTATTTTCAATGACTACAACTGAAAATTCAGTGTTTTATCCTCATATTATGTAAGTACCCATTTCCAAGTGAGTAGTTCTAGCCAGCCTTTTATCCACCTGTAACTTTTCATTGACTTTAGTTTTTATTATTATTTCAAAGATAATTTTAATTGTTTTTATTTATTGAATTTTAGAGAGATGGAGAAAGAGGGAAGGAGGGAGGGGGAGAGAGAGAGGGAGAGAGAGAAATTCATTGTTCCAGTTATTTATGCATTCATTGGTTGATGTTCTTGTCTGTGCCCTGACTGGGGATCAAACCCACAACCTTGGCATATCATGATGATGGTCTAACCAACTGAGCTACCGGCCAGGGCATTTATTGACTTTAGTTGGACACAGATTGGCCAGTATTAATCATTAGCCGTCTGTAATTAAAAACAGAAGCTGTAGACCATGGTATAAATATTGAAAGAAATAAAGGAAATGGATCAGGAAATATTTTCCTATAGGAGCTCATGACTTATTCCTAAATGTCATTAAATCATAGCAGGTGAAATGTCCTACTTGTACCAATGACAAGGGAGAGGGGGTTAAAAATAAACTAGAGGTAATGTACGAGGAGGGTATCTTCCAAAAGAGGGGAAAGTATTCCTATGGCTGAAGTACTTTGCGCGATTTAATAAATTAGGAACCTGAAAAATGAAATTTACTTAGGTCAGATTGCATTGGTGTAATGAAATGAAAGCCAAATGAACAATTGTGGCCTTCTTAGAAAAAGCCTTGTTTCTCTAGTAAAATGAAAACATGATGGATTGAAATTAAAAGGATGTCTTCTGGAGACAAACCCTCAAGTATCAGAAATTTTGGGATGTAATAAAAATACTTGGTAGTTACAATAAGGTTTGGTGCTCTGGGACAGCAATTTTTAACTAGTGTGCCACAAGAATTTCTAAAAC
>PVKM010036098.1:0-14922 GCA_004027735.1 Carollia perspicillata
CCTGAAGATCTTTCCCAAATCCCCAATAATCTTTTACCCTCAAAAGGGTGAGCTAAAAAGATGATGAAAATAATTTGTGCACGTTTGTGGTGGAGGTGGTGGTGATGATGGTGCATTTGATTCTAGAGACATTCTGGAGACAAATTTTACAGAATTATACCAGATACTTGTCACCAGTTTCTCTAAAAAAGAACCCACCACTCTCTCATATAGAAACGTATGCATAGACAGCAGTGTTCCAGGACTAGTGTGGAGGAAGGTGGCTGGGAGTCTTCGTCACTCATGTGCAGTCCTTAATTAATCCCATTGTTTTCTGTCACCCCTCACTCCTTCCCTTCATTGTATAGGAAATGTTCTTAATTCAGTTTTTTCCAGAAAGTAAAGTTATGGTATTTCCCAAGATTTAAGAGCATTAGTAAAAATTGGGGACAGAGATCTATTATTGTATATAATAGTCCTCCTAATTAAGACTTTCAACCAACCTCCTCTTTTGATCTCTTACCTATCTATTGCCTTTTATGTTTTTTTGGTTGCTCTAAGAACTAAGTCTTTTGTGAGTTCAATGCAGATTTTCACAATTTCTCTTTATTATCCCCTTGTATTTTAGCTTTTTCTACTCTGCTATGTAAGTTGTCTCTCCTGGGTCCACTTTCTAGCTTCAAAATAATAGGTCAAACATTTGTCTGCTTATAATCACCTCTCTCATTTTTTTGTCCTTTTGGTTTAGGCATTTTTCTTTAAATTTACTATTATTTCAGTATATTTTATGGGGGCAGTAGAATAGAAACATAATTTTGCTCCATGAAATGGTCTATATATTATAATAAACAAACTCCAAATCTCATAGGCTTAGCAAAGTTCTCTGCTACTTCCCACAGAGGTAAATTCATTAGTCTAATGGGGTCAGGGTGGTGAAGTGCAAGGAGGTATTTTTCACTCTGTGGTCAATTGTGAGTCCAAACCCCTGTCAACTTATTGCTGCACCATCTTTATGGTGCCTTGGCAGCCTGCTGGGTTCTCTACATATTAGGAAAAGAGGATCAGAGGACTCCAGAAGGAGGAGCTATATATAACATTTGCACAAGTGGCTATGACTAAATTCAAGGAAGGCTCAAAAGTGTAGTCTGGCTCTTTGTGTCTAAATTTCTCTGCTGAACACATATATTTTCTATCTGCCATTTAATGAGAAGTCTCTACTATATATTCTTCCCAAAATGTTCTCATTAGGTAAATACATAGAAAAAAAGTTTAGTTTTTATATTTTCTGCATGTAATTTATCATTTAGGACATGCATGCAAAATCTAATTTATAACCAATATATTTACAACTTTATATAAAACCTGATAAATATCTCCTTAATTTAATTGGGAAAAAATCTAATTTTAATTTCAAATCACATGAATATAATCACTCCATCTATACAATAGAGGTGGTTTTTAAAACCCCTTTCCTTGTGTGCTCTTTTCGAAGTATACTGTAAGAAGTTTCCATTGTAAGATATTCTCTAAGTATGTTGGAAGAAGGGCTCCATGAGAATGGAAAAGGACAAAGACTTTATGAAGGGGAGTAATTTACAAAGTAAACAAATTTGTTCTTTTTCACAGATTTAATTTTAAATTATGGTTTCTACTACAAAAATCTTGGATTGGGCTACTTGGGTGGTTAGTTCATCTGCCATTTCACCCATAGCTGGTTCTCCAGCTTTCACTGATCACAAGTTTTAATGTCAAGTACTATAATTTCATTTTTTCTAGATAAGTGGTTTTGACTGATTCTGTATCTTTGTGAGCAGTTCATTCTGCAAACATTAAAGGCTCATTCTATAAAACTCATGTCCATACATGTCTGGCTACAGAGGTTTTGTGTTATGTAACCAAAGTTAGTAAGCTGTTTATATGAACAACATTTTAAATGACATACTTTCTTGAGTCTGAAGAACAGCCTTCCACTTAGTGCCAATATCTCCCTGCGGCAGAAAGGTGAATGTTTAGATAGACGACACACAATTTTTCACTTGCGAGTTTTCAAATTGTTCCAAGAAGGACAGCCCAGTGACAAAGAACAGATTTGGGGAGACCTGTTCTACTTCCCATGGAGGTGGGTTCAGAAAGCATAGTCAGATGCAGTCAGCGGCATGTAAATATTTTAGGCTTTTATCATTAAAGTTTATGCACATTTTGCACTATATTCAAAATATATTTTTGTTTCAATTGAAGTACTATTTCCTCCAAAACTTTCCAATTAAATTTGTGCTTAAGGACATGCCTTTTTTGTTCCTGTGACCACACTTGGTATGTCTCACCTGGACTGGAAAAAGTAGTAGTGAAAATTCATTACAACAAATATTCGACTTCCCTTCTCTTGGGCAAGGGTGGTAAAAACCTAGAGCTTTTCACTTTAAACTTTGTGCAGCTACTGTTTATTTCCTGTGCCAGTAGATTTCATACATATTTAGAGACTGATAGAAAAAATTTTAGCTAGTTGCCCAGTTATTTGTCTTATTGTCCCATTATACTAACTGGAGCAGCATTATTTCATGTCTTCTCCTCTATACTAGGTGAGATCATAATTACTGTATGAGTACATGAATCCTGCTGAGATATGCGAGTGGATAGGGAAGAGTTGGTTGGCTAATTGCATAGGCTCTGCATAATGGGGGATTTTGAAAATGTTTTGTATTTCTAATACTACAATATTATCGCTGTCTTTATAAACAAAACATAATGGAGTTAAAATATTTTATCTTTTTAATATCCTTAAACTATAGGCTATATCCTACCAAATAAGACAGCATGAGATTAAATACCAGCTCTCAAAATAATAAACTATTATTTTAATAATTACAGTTCACCTAAAGAAATATTTGTAGAAACATGTCATAACACTTAAAAAATGTATACACATAGAGAATTCCATCTTAAATATGCTATTGGCATTTTAAAAACTGAGCTCATCTGCTCATGGCTTTTCCATCACCCTTTTAAAATGTTACTCTTATTTAAAAAATATTTTCTTGCAAAAATCCTTCATCCACATTTTTTGCCAGTCTCTTTCCAGTTTCTCCTCAAACTTTTCAATTATCCACTCCTAGCATCTTCAGTATCTTCTTCCAAATATTTCTTTCTCCTGTCCTATTTATGCCAGATCCTCTCTAAAAATAAACAGATCATTTTTGAGTTTGAATCATGCAAAATCGCTGATAAATGACTCCCTTTTGAACAACAAACATGACAACTTCATATGATTCAATCTAATCTTGACAATGCTCTCCTACAGGCTATGCCCATCCTTTTCATGCCAGATTTCTCAAACAAGGCCTTTAGTTTCTCACAATTAAATATATTAATTCCTAATCTCTTTTATCTCAAATCTACTTCACTTGTATCCCAAAGGCTATCAACACTACTGAATTCACAAATTTATTACCTCTTCTAAATTCTCCTTCTTTTTCTTCTTTCCACGCTGAACACACTGGCATTGCTTAGAGTGCTTTTAATCTTCTGATATTTTCATAACCCTGCATCTCTTCCTCCTTTCTGACCTCTCTTCTTTATCTTTCCCCATAGCTCCTCTTCCGGCTTTAAGTGTTGATCTCCAGGTTAATCCTTGGGCCCAGTTTCTCCTTGCTTTAATCTTTTTTCTTTTGAGACTTCCACCTGTGCTTAACGTGTTGATGACTATTATGGGACACTTCCTGTCTCCCCAAACTCACGTTGAACCCCGGCCACCAGTGCCTCAGAATGTGACTGTATGTGAAAACAGGGCCTCCATTAGTATGAAAGTGTTCATTCAATCTGACTTGTGTCCATAGAAAGGAGGAAATTTAGACCCACACATTGACGAAAGTGATGTACGTGCACAGAGAAAAGACCATAGGCGAACACATCTGCAAGCCCCATCTACAAGACGAAGAAAGAGGCTTCAGCGGATATCTAACCTGCTGACACTTTGATGTCGAATGTCCAGCTGCCAGAACTGTGACTGAATAAATTATTTTTGTTTAAGCCGTCCAGTATGTAGTATTCTTTATTATGGCTGCCCTTGCAAACTAAACAATGATCTATGTCTTCTCTACTTTCATTTTTCTGTGGAATTGGAGTTCTGACAGATGTTTTGTAGTAAACAAATGATTCAAATAAGTTGGGAAATTTATAGATGTTAATCCACTGTATTGATATTTATAATGCACATAAAATCTTAAAGACTCAGACATTCTGTAGTAAGCAAATTTTTGACTCAATGCTTCTTAAATTTATACTTTTTGGCCATGAAAACTTATTCTTTATATACCTTGCTCAGTACCTCGTAAGATCCTATGGAACACACTTCAGAAAATACTAATCTATGTCTCCCATTCTAACCTAAAGCCTTATTTCCAGTTATAGGCAGTTACATCTGCCTAATAGTCATTTCTGATGCATATCATTATTTTCTCTTGAAACCTGCTGTTCTTTTTGTTTTCTGTTTTTCTATTAGTTTAGTTCCGCTATCATTAAAGCTCAGATCCTATGCCATTTCTGATTCAGTCTTCTCCATTTACCATAGTAAGTTATGTTAAAAGTCCTGTCAGTTCTTCTGTATGTATTGATTCCTTTCTACTATTCTAGAGCAATCTATCATGATATGTTTGGTTTATTGCAATAGCTCCCCAAATGGTTTCCTTCTTTTCAGTTTCTCTTTCCCTAAGGTAAACCACTATATGACTCAAATTCCCAATGTTCATTTATTCCTAAAATTACTTTTACCTTAATAATCTACTGATCAGAAACCTTTTGTCATTTTTTGAACCATTACTTTGTCACAAACTTCTCAGCTTAACATTTCAAGTCCCACTGAATCTGATTACAGCTTATATTTCTATACATTAGTCCTCTGTTATAGCTCTCTGATCTGTCCTGGCTCATCTGATACTTCCTTAACTCAGCTGGTTTCAACAAATATTTGCTGAGTATCAAATAGGTTGAGAATTTATGAATGCCTACTATGAGTCAAATACTGTGCTAGTTCTGAGGTACTACATACTGTCCACTTCCCCTCACCTTTGATATTTCTCCCTTACTAGCAATAGAATATGATTTAACAGTGATTGTGACTCATCCATTTATCTCCCAATTACTGAAAAGTAATACTTGGCTAATTCCATTGGAATACAGCAGTAAATAAGAGCTCCCAGGAGGGAAGAAAGGCACATAAAAAGAGAACTATTGCATATTTTAGACGGTCATATATGCTGTGAAAAAAGGATACTGAAGAATGACAGCTGGAGAGAATGAAGTGATAAACAGACATTAACCCTGAGAAGGAACCATCCTGGGAAAATTTAAAGTAAGAGAATTGTTGGTAGAGGGAAGAGTTGCAGAGGTCCTGAGGCATGGTAGGACTTGAACATATGTATTCTGAGGGGAAAGCAATAAGTGAAAGACAGAAAATGATACTGAAATCTGGAGCAGAATTTTTCTAACCTTCCAAATACAAAACACACCTAAGGCAGGGGTGGAGGTTGCGGGGGAAAGGAAAATGTGGAAAGGATCCATTTCAAAAGGAAAACACAGGCTCCTTTAAGTCACAGGATACTATTAAGAGAAAAAATTATCCAGAGAATAAAGGAAGTGAAAGAAAACCATGAAGACATAGGAGATACTAATCAGCCATGCATGCCTCACCTACTACTGTCCTCTACTTCACAGCGTATCTTTTATCTAAATGCCAGTGGAGTACATAACCAACCAATCACAAGGCTATGGAATAGAGTGTACTACCTCAGATGCAATCATTACTCCTTAAACATAGTGTAAATTAACTTCTAATGCTTAAGAGTGGTACAATCTGGACTTACCTTGCTTCTTTGCTCACTAGCGGATGGTGGGTTGGTTACTGCTCACTGCTTAGTGAGGGTATTAATTTTATCCTTTCATGGGGTTGATGTGAGCATTATTCAAACATAGCGCTTAGTATATAGCAAGTGCTCGACAAATTATTTACTATTGTTATTAAATAATACTTCTTTGAATACAAAAACAAAACTAAGTATGTTATGGAATTATATAATATTTATCTCTTAAGCACTAAGAACAACTGGTTTATCTTGTTATTTAAAAGTCATGTATTTGTAAAGATAATTGCATTTGTTTTGAAGTTGCTCGAATATTTTCTTAAGTGACAAGCACCTTTTGCATTCTTGGAGCATGGATTAAAAGAATATGATATAAGACCTAGCCTTATGATGCTATAGAAAAATTAGCCAATATTTACTCCCAAATCAATGTGATGGTACTGTATAACTTATATGATCAAAAGTAAAGAATAAAAGGAATCAGTAGTTATAACAAATCTTTCAAAACAGATGTTCCTGAAATGTGCTAATTCTGGTGTACTATTTATTTATTTATTTATTTATTTTTAGGTATTTTAAGACTGAATGACAATTGTATATTTATTTTCAAATTTTAATCATTGTTTATTGTTTTTCTATTACAGATGTCCTAATTTTCCCCCCTTTACCCTCCTCCACCCATCCCACCCCCTCTTCCACTAGATAATCTTAGTGTGCCCATTTGAAATATCAGCTAAGAGGGGTCATTTTGCAAAATAAACACAACTCAGAATGAAAAACATCAATTAATTAGGTTTCCCATTTTAAGAAAATATAAAAAAATGATAGTCCTAATACTACTTTGTTGTGAGAATTTATTTATTTCTCAAGAATTCTTTTTTAAAATTTATTTTATTATATTTTTCCATTATCATTTAACCCCTATTACCCTCCTCCCCTCTGCAATTGCCACACTGTTGTCCATGTCCATGAGTCCTTTTTCCTCTTCTCATTCTTAATATCTTTAATGCTGCCGCCTTTTTAAGCTCCTGAGTAACTCCAAACTTAAGTAAAGATCTAACAAATAAAACCTGATTCAAAGCTATGGAAATAATGACATGTAGATAAAATATGAAGTCTGTCCAGAAAAAGTCCAGCCAGTGTTAATATAACAAGAATGGTTTGTGCAAGATTGATGTAACCTGGTAGCCAAGGAGAGTGGACTAGAGTGCACATGTGTGAACAATGACAACTTCATTGTACTAGTCAGTGGGGGTGGTAGATGCCATTGAGTGAGAGTGTACTGTGTGGCTGTGGCATTCAAAATGACTGAGGGAGTAGAGCAACAAATCTGCATCCAATTTTGCATTAAGCCTGAACCTTCCTCTGTGGAAACTACTCAGATAATTCACAAGGCTGCAGCTATGGGAAACTGGTGATTGGCACTTTCATCAAGCACCCACGCATGCATCACGTTTCATGCAGAATTTTTTGTCAAAACATCAAATTGCCCAGGTGACTCAGCCTCTTTACAGCCCAGATTTGGAGCCCTGCAACTTCAGGCTTTTAGCAAAACTAAAGTCACTTTTGAACAGGAAGAGATTTCAGACTGAAGGAGATTCAGGAAAATACTACAGGGCAGCCGATGGCGATTTGGAGAAGTATGTGAGGTCCCAAGGTGCCTACTTTGAAGGGGACTGAGGTGTTATTGCCTGTGTACAATGTTTCTTGTATCTTCTTCAATAAATGTCTATTTTATATTACATGGCTGGATATCTTCTGGACAGACCTTGTATAAAACCTACCTATCTTTAATGAGCTACATAATAAGAAATAGATAAAAATTCAAATTTACAAAACATGTCATTTATGGATAATTATTTCCGTTGTAAAGGATTTTTACATTTTAGAAAGAGTAATTTAAAGGTTTTAGATGCCAACCTCACTCACCTTCCACTTTTAAAATAATATTCAACTTAGATACATTAAATTTATACAAGTATTTTTAAAACACACCTGAAAAATGAGACTCATGTGAAATATGTGAATCTTTGATCATATACATATTTGTTCCTTAATGGGTAGGCAGAAGTATTTTATACTATTTATATTTTTTTCTCCTAATTGTGTCTTAGGCTTCTTCATGGGCATATGAGTTTCTTAATCAAATAAATATTAAATTTCTAAGAATAAAAAGTGCATTTTTCTCTTTTATTTTCAACATGGTACATCATTAATTGAAATAGAATAGGTATCAATTAAAGATATTAATTTTTAATTTTAATTTTATTTATTTTTTGATCAAAACTTTATTGTATTTTCCATTACCATTTAGTCCCCTTATACCTACCTCCCCCCAGCAATCACTACACTGTTGTCCATATCTATGAATCTCTTTTTTTCTCAATCCCTCTATCCCCTAATCTTCCCCACACTCTCAGCTGTCATCCTGTTCTCCATCTATGAGTCTGCCCCTAATTTCCTTGTTAGTTCAGTTTGCTCATTAGATTCCACATAAAAGTGAAATCCTATGGTGTTTGTCTGTCTCTGACTGGCTTACTTCATTTAGCATAATGTTTTCCAGGTCCATCAGTACTGTTGCAAAGGATAAAAACATCTTCTCTTTATGGTCAAGTAGTACTCCATTGTGCAAATGTTCCATAGCTGTTTTATTTGCTCATCTATCGATGAACACTTGAGCTGCTTTCATGCCTTGGTGATTGTAAATAGTGCTGCAATGAACATAGGAGTGATTATGTTCTTTCCATTTAGAGTTTTGGGTTCCTTCAGACATATTCCTAGAAGTGGAATCACTGGGTATAAAGGCAGGTCCATTTTTAAATTTTTGGCACTATTTCCATACTGCTTTCCACAGTGACTGCATCAATCTGCATTCCTAGCAACAGAGCAGAAAGGTTAGCCTTTCACCACATCTTCACCAGCACTTGTTGTTTGATGATTTATTGATCATGGTCTTTCTGACAGGTGTGAGATGGTATCTCATGTCAGTTTTAATTTGCATTTCCCTGATGATTGGTGATGTTGAGCCTGTTTCATATGTCTATTGGCCATCTGTAAGTCCTCCATGCAGAAGTGTTTGTTCAAGTCCTTTGCTTAGTTTTTTTTTTTTTTTGGTGTTGAATTTTGTAATGATGTAATTTACTACACTAAAACTAAATGAGCTTTCTTAATAGTGCCCTATTTTTATGTTGATTATTTTGAAGTATTTTAATATTCTGGAATTCAAAAGCATTTAGGTAAAACCTCTTTAATCTAAAAGCTCTGTAAAACTTCTCTCTCTGCTGTCAAGTTTTGTACACATTAATATAAAAGATAAGTTCCCAAGTATTTGTATCATTTGTTTTTGATCCATTCACTTAAAATACAGACAAAAACCAAGTATTTATGGTCCAGCATTGAATGTAAGGGTTTCTTAAGACAATCTCTGTAAATTTCTTTTTTTATTGTACTCCTTCCTAAAGAAGTAATTGGAGCTACTTTAACAGTTCTTATGCATTTATACAGCCAAATAATCCTTGAAATGAATTGTGGGTTCAAGCCATTTTTGTTTTCTTTAACTCTCCTTGGTAACCACAGAGACAACTTTATAAGGCTCCAGATAAATTAGGATGCCACAGAGTATAGTTAATAATTACTGGTTATCCTACCTCTGTTCTCTCTCTCATGCCACACTTCAGGCTGGATCTGTTTTTTCTAATTCAAGAAAGGATATACATGCTACTTTCCAGAATAAATATTTTAAGTATCTTAATGCCACAGGACATTAAGTCCTATTATTTGATCTCCAACATAGAAACAAATCTGAGAATATGAGGGGAGAAGAAGGAATGGATGTTAGAGTCTGGTGGAACTGCTAGAGCACCAAGATCAATAATAAGTGAGGAAACAATTTAAAGTTATGCTTTGGAAAATGGAACTAGCATTTTAAAGATTGATTGAGTCAATGTAGAGTCAGAGTAGAAAGACAATTCCCAATTACTGTATTTTTCAGATTATAAGATGCATTACCCCCTCTCCAAAATTGGGAGGAATAATGGTTGTTAATGCTACTGTTGAGTTCTGTTTACATTTATATTGGTGAAATATTATATTATTTATATCATTAAGTAATTTACCACATTTTTTGCTTCAAAATATTTTTTCCTATTTTCCTCCTCGAAAACATAGGTGTGTCTTAGTAAAATATGGTCTGAAAAATGTGGTAAATAGAATTATTGTAATAGCATACTTTTAGAATATACACTTTTTATCCTATTTAAAAATATGCTTGCTAAATGTTAAATGCCTCTTCCCCCCAAATTTCAGTTTGTTTAATTTTAAAAATTAAATTAAAATAGAAGAAACTATGCTCTCACAGGTATAATGTTCTAACTCAGGAGTGAGAGACATTTTGAAAACATTTAGCTGTAGCTAAACAGGCAGAGATATTTTCCCCAATGCATCCTTCTAGTTCAGTAGTTTATTTGAAATAAATATTTCCTTACTCATGAAAGCTTTATATTTTAGAATTCTTATATTCATTGCAACATTACTCATGGTGGCCAAGACACGGAAACAACAGAAGTGTTCTTTGATAGAGATTGGCTAAGATAGAGGTGGCCCACGTTTAGAACGGAATACTACTCAGCTGCAAGGAAAGACAAAACACCACCATCTGTGACATCGATGGAGCTTGAAAATATCATGCTAAGTGAAATGAGTCAGGCAGAAAATGTTAAGAACCATATTATATTATTTCGCCAACATGTGTAATATGAAATGGAAAGCAAGAAATGAACAAAGATGAAAAAGAAACAAAAGCTCACAGACACAGACATAGATACATACAAACTATTATTGCATGGCAGTGTATATATTCTCTGTATAAAATATGTGTGCCTGAGAAAACCAGTATTTAATTACAATATTAGTAAACCAATTTTTCCATAAAGTTTGAACCATACCTAAAAGTATTTTATAGCTAAAAAAAATTTAAGAACTTTAAGGCTGAACCTACAAAAAGAATCCTTGAATGAGATATTAATAGAAAGTAACTGTACTCACCACAAACATATTCCCAAAAAAGGAAAAAAATGAAAAGTATACTTTATTTAACATTTATATTATTTCATTCTGATGCTGAAGTTATGTATTTGGGGAATGCTTTAGAATGTTTATTGCTTAAACAGCATGCAACTATCAAAAGAATTATGGAAGGCACTGAACTAGGAATTGGGAATACCTAAAAGAAAATCTTTTTTAAATTTTTTAAAAGATTTTATTTATTTATCTTTAGAGGGGAAGGGAAGAAGAGAGGGAAGGAGAGAGGCAACATCAATGGTTGCCTCTCGTGTGTCCCCTGCTGGGAACTGGCCTGCAACTCAGGCATGTGCCCTGACTGGGAATTGAACAGTGAGGCTTTGGTTCACAGGCCTGCACTCAATCCACTGAGCTACACCAGCCAGGGCAAAAGAAAGTCTTTTTGAAAGCTATGTACTTCACCATTACCTGAAGTTTCCAACAGGAAATTTTCTTTCTGATCAAAAATATATCATTGAATTGGATATAATTAACATGTAAATATGCTGATGGGAGAGAAAAGTTTAATGGAGAACATCAAACAGATTTTCAAACTTGAAAAAAATTATGTACAATATTTATTAAAGTTTCCTAATATATTTTCTCTTATTTTTAACATTTTGTGAAAACTTCTTCTTTACCTTGTATGCTGTAAAATGTGAGAAAAAAAGTTTAATCTGAGATCTCTTTTGCTACTTTGCTGTTCCCAATGGTATACTTCACTTGAGTAGTTGCTTACTTGGGAATTATTTTAGAGAGCATAGATCTAATCTATGTTTATATTTTTTTATATTTTAAAGTTAAATTTATTGGGTGACATAGGTTAATCAAATCATATGTTTCAGGTGTACAGTTCTATGATACACCATCTGCATATTCCATTGATGTGCCCACCACTCAAAGTCAAATCTTCTTACGTGTAAATAAATTATAAAAAATAAGTGGGTAAAGCTTTAGGAGTCAATTGGTTATTCTATTGCACTGAATGGTTCTAAATTTTCAGAATTACAAATTAAAAATTAAGGTGTAATAATTTTCTGAATGATTTTTTTGAGATAGCCATTGAATTTGAATTTGAGTTCAAATGCAGTTGCAGTGTAGCCTTCTTACTTCCTCCTGCTATCAGGGAACAGTGTTTCATGAACAGTTTTACTTAGTTTTCATCATGAAAACTTTCATTTTGATACTATCCTGCTGCAAGTTCCTGGTGTATCCTTTGAAGTGCCATTTCCACAGGACTTGTAATGTGAAACAGATTTAGAAACACGATAAATCCATACTATTACACAACAAATAAACATTTAATTTTGGCATAAAATATACATATGACATACTCTAATTTTGAACTTGTATTTATGAATAGAAATTTAAAGCATTTGAGGGAGTAGCAAGAATAGAAAAAGACATGAGATCACTAGATAAATTTATTTCCTATTTTCAAAAATTTTCTTGATGAATGCTTTATTTACATCACACATTGATTTCATCTGCATGAAAAACAGAATCATAGGAATCAAAAATATTATTAAGTTCAAGATGCTATATGACTGTTTCAAGGATATACATGTATATACATATACATACACACACATAATATATATGTATATTCTGGCTAGTTTACCATGTTTTTACAGAGCATGATCCACAGTTTTCATCATCTTTGGGGACAGGCACAGGATGGAGAAGAAGGTGGGGGTGTTTTGGGTTGCATTCTATATGGTAATGGATTTTTCTACACATTGAGACAGGTTTTCCAAATCATTTTACATTCCTATATTAGCTTACTATCACATATTTTCCCTTATCTAAGTTCTGTAGATAAGTCTTAGAAATCCTAGGCAAGAATTTTCCTCAGCAGTGTGACATATTTTATGTGTCCAAGTCTTAAAAAATAAGAACTGTTTTGTATGCTGTGTCTTTGGCTTAATAAAACCTTTCAAAAGCTATCATGATAAATAGAGTTGTTTTATTCCAGATGTGTTACCCAAGTGATCACACACCGTAATATTATGAATTTGGCAAATTGATCCAGGAAAGGCCAAGAGTAATAAGGTAAGCTCTGCTTTCACCATTAAAAGTGAATACATATTTTAAATTAACTTTAGCCTTTCCATGAAAAGCTATGCAGGTATGTTTTGACTTATTCAGTAAACAGTAATATATCGAGAAAGTGATCATCACATTAGCCTCTAAAGTCTATACAATGAATTCTCTTTTAACCTGGTGACTCAAACAACTCCACACTATGATTCGGATGTCAGGAACATTCACTTTAATACTCCTAACTATAGGTTTGGAGAGTAGTCTATAATTAAGGGGCAGGTGACTGAGAATCATTGATAAATCAAAACAACCCCCTTATTCAGAACCTAGCGGTATGGAAGCCATTTACACAAATAACCTCTAACTGCTCTTAATTGATGTGCAAGTGTGTAATTTATACTATTTTCCTCTGGACTTGCTCAACCAAAGCACTCATTTCCTGTTCAGTAGTGGCATTTGGTGAGAGATTTAAGACATTGGTGAAACACATCCTGCTATTGATATTGAAATATTGACTGATATTTCAAAACCGATCACATGCAGTGATGAGAAAAAAGAAAACAAAAGCCTATGTCTTTGGATAAAGTTTTTGATACTCAGCTCTAAGTATATTTTTCTGAATAATTTGAGAAACAAGGTGGGAAATACATAAATGGTTAAATGAATAGATATTTTACTCTTGCATAATAGTAGTCTCTATCTCAGTCTCTTCAAAACTTAAAAATTTTTGAATAACTTACTTTTATCTGTTTGTGTCACCAAAATTCTTACCACATAAAAGTAATTATTCCATAGAAATGTGCTTTCTTTTAGTTGCTTCTTTTCATATTCTTATTCTTTCTGAATTGTTCCCCTTTACTTTATCTCTCTCTTTGTTATTATTTGATAAGTAACTTGATGATATTTTATTATTCTTAAAAAGTTACAAATATCTTGTGGGAAATTCTTAAGTTAAGGTATTGCACACCACAGAGATTGTTTTTTCAGATAGTTAGCCCTGTTCTCTCTGAGAATCTGGAAAATGACTCCGCACAATGCTCGAGAGAACATGCTCAGGGTAGAGATGTTCTGGGCTCTCCGTTTTTCTCATGAGAGTAAAACTAAAACAAAAAAAGAGTGAATATTATGACTTGGGTCATTTACTACCATGTACTGATTTTTAAAAGATTAAAGAGGAAAACTAAGAAGAAAATAAAATTTAAAGTTTAACAATAAAGATCAATTAATAACAGAAACAGTATAAAGTAGGAAGGCAATAGCAGTGCTAAAAATCTCCTGTTTTCTCACTTTCAAGCTTGTCTCACTATGAAGAAGTATTAGCTAGCTCCCTGCTTGTTGAAGATAAGATCCCTAGATTGAAAACAGATGCTTTTCTTTTCTAATCACCATAAAACTTTGCAGTTTGCCACACCCTGGGAAGGAAATGTAGCCCCTAGTTTTCCCAGCAACCTGAAAGAATTGGGATGATGGCATTATTGTGGTAGAAATATCACTTGGCAGTTTAACTACACATTTTGGTAAACCACTCCCATGAGTGTGGAATGAACTAGTCAGTTAGCAAATGAAGTCACACTGTTTGTGTTTGTTTAATGTTATTTCACCAGAAATTACACTCGTGTTGTTTTAATTAGTGTTTTCTTCCTATTTTGGTTTTCCAAGCTTGAAATATTACTGGTTATAACAAAACTTATATTTCTGAGTAAATATGTTAAGTATAGGCAAATGAATAAGAAAAACACAATAAATAAAATATCTGAGAGCAAAAGCACAATTAAGATTCACAATATGTAATTATGTTAAATGGACATGTAAAATCATATTCTGCACCATATACTAAAATTACATAAAGGCTGAATGTATAATTTCCATTCCTGAGGTTCTTTTATTTCAGTCACTTTTCCACCTCATCAAACACACATCCATTTATTATCACAGTAAAATATTTTTATCCAGGATATGTAAATACTTAAATAATATAATAAACAAT
>PVKM010036099.1:0-14929 GCA_004027735.1 Carollia perspicillata
CTAAGGCATATTCTTGCTATAAGTTAATAAAAGGGCTAGTGTATACAAATTCAGTAAAATTTGCAAAGGCAGATGAAAGTAAGCATTCAAACATGACTGAACTCCTGGAGACCCATTCCATTAGGAACAAAGAGAGCTCCCAACTTGGACAAACCTATAATCTGTTTCACCAAGCAATGAGTTCATTAACTCAAAATTAACACTAATTTTGAAAACATAAAAAAAATGAGGAAATGCAGAATAATGCCTTCCGTCTCCTTATTTCCCCAGCTGCGCTGGCTCTGGAGGATTCCTGGCACCTGTCTCTCCCCCTCCTCTCCTTCCCACCTGGCGCATCACCTTTGCCTTTTCTGTCCTAAACTCTAGCCCTTCTTTTGCCCCTGTAACTTATTTCCTGAGCCCATACAGCACAGTTGGCTCACCTTTTCTACTTCTGTGACTTTTTAAATAAACTCTCTTATAATAAAAAAATGAAAAGAAAAAAAAAAAAGAAATGTAGACTAACAGAAGTCTCAAAGTAGTAGACAGGAACATGTGTCAAAGAAAATGAAAATGATTCTTTACTCATGATGCAATCCTCCTCTTAAGGTTAGCTTAGGGGATTCGATTACTTCTAATTGAAAAACCCACTGTTACTAAAAAGAGTGTGTAAGACATCGGGAAGAATTTCTTATGTTGACACATAAGGCCTCATATTCTACAAGGATATGCTTTACACATAATAAGCATTTGCTTTACATGTAACAGATAGTTTTAACTGTGCATCTTCATAATTCAAAATTGGCAATTTAAGTATTTCAACAGTTCCAGAGACATTTTATAATTCAAAAAGTACCTTAAAAAAACCAGAATACAGAAATGGACACTTGAAATTTAAAACTTGACATGATTATAACTACCAACATTTATTGAGAATTTACTGGCACCAGACACTATGCTAAGGAGATTAGCACAAATTATATTCTCTTTAGTTTTCATACCACTCTTTCTAAACAGGACACGGACATTTAGGAAAGTTAATAATTTGCTCAAGGTCAGCCACTATTAAGTAGCAGTCAGGATCTTAACTCTAGATTCCCATCACCCCCATCCATGTTCTCCCCAAACTCCCAACTTGGAATCTAACACTCTCCACCATTTTATCATTCTGCCTCCACAGGGCTGCTAAAAATCATTCCATTTATAAATGCCATAATGAAAAATCAAAGCCATAGATATTAAATATACATGAATTCCAGATATATGCAAACAGACCAATTTTCAGTATTGAGTTATTTTGCCAAGATCGAAGACTAACTGTAATTCTAAAAGTAATAAAACCAACCATTTTCATTAACAAAAAAAAGTTCTTTACCTCCCTTCCTTATTTATATACACATTACCTGGAATACATGTTGAATAACTGTAGTAATTTGTATCTCCATCTGTAGCTTTTGTTTTAAGGTCTTTATCTTGTCTGAATTTTCCATACTGTCCAAATCATCTTTCTGTTTGTTCTTTGCAGTCTGTATTTCTAAAAACTTTTGTTCTGAAGCTCGTTTTAATTCTATGAGGTTAAAAATAAAATAATGTACTATATATAGCAATCCCTACAAACAAGAACCCTAAAAATTTATAGTTATTTCAGTTAAGATAAAATAGTTTTTAAAATTTTATTTATTTTTAGAGAGAGGGGAAGGGAGGGAGAGAGAAGAGAAACATTGATCAGTTGTCTCTTGCATGTCCCCAACCTGGGACCTGGCCCTCAACCCAGCCATATGCCCTGACTGAGAATTGAACCTGCAACCTTTTGGTTTGCAGGATGACGCCCAACCCACTAAGCCACACCAATCAGAGCAAGAGAAATTTTTTAATAAGGAGCATTTTAGGTTGTAGTTCTATTTTGATGTAAATATGATTTCCCTGGTACAAAATACCAATATCTGAAATTTATACCTAGCAATGCAAATGTTCAAGGTTTGTATATATGATAATGATAGCTGTTCACAAATGTTTGAAGCGACATAGTGTCAAAAAGGACCTACTATGGGTACCCAAATAGGTAGGAATTATGTGTTAGCAAACAGTTTTCCCTCTTTTATTTATAAAATGACATATCACCAAGATGAATTTTCAATGAAAAGGTTCCCTTCTCAAGATATAAACATCAACCATTTATTGTAGTTCCTGAATGTTCTAAGAATTAAACTATTTGAAAATATAAATGGGTATGTCTTAGGAGCTTGGTTCCTTGACATTAATGTATCGAAAGTAGGTTAGAATGCAATGGAAAAATATTACATATTCAAAGGATAATTAGATCAGATGATCAAGACTATTTATGACCCTTACATTACTTATAGTAAGGCAAATCTACATATTTAAAAATAATAAACCATGCTGTTAAGTGAAGAAAGCAGTTTACAACACAGAATAAAGTGATTCCAATTTCATATAAAAAATAGTCATTGAAGACTGATTATCTCTTGATGGTAAAATAAAAAATTTAACTTTTCCTACATATACTTTACTGTTTCCAAATTTTCTACAGAGAATGTGTACTACTTTTGAAATAAACATTTCAATAATTTTAATGCAAAAAGCCATCTCATGCTCATTAAGTTAAAAGGCTGTAGAAACACATGTATTAACTGACCACATAAAAATTATGCATATAAAAAACATGTCTAACTGTGGCCACAGAGGAAGGAGGCATGACTTTCATATCACACTTTTCTGTACCATTTGATTTCCCTTCACTGAGAATGTACTCATTTCATGATTTAATGTTCTAAAACAACAAAAGTATATCAAGCAAAATACATTTTATATACTACTTTTTAAGTTGCCATGCCTAAAATTTTAAGAAAATTTGAAACTTAAGAAATTTCTCAGTAGCTGAAAGATGTGGCCCTATCAATCTCCATATGAAATAAAAATGTTATACGAACCCCCCAACAACTGTTCTACATACCAAATCTCTTCTTTTTAACATTAAGCAGTTTTCCATCCAAATCCCAAGATTCCTGTTATTAAAAATAAAAAGATTAAGGCACATTACCTAAGAACAAACATGTAATACTTAAATCACTGAATTTTATCTTAGTTTATGTTTTCTAAACCTCCAGTTTTTAATTACTTCATTTCTACACAAGAGAGGAGAAAGTAGCATAAATTATAAGTAGACATTTAGCAACATTAATGAAAAATAATTGAGTTATGAAAAAGAGAGAGAAAAGCCCTGGCTAGGTGGCTCAATTGCTTGAAGCATCATTCCATACAACGAAAGGTTGTGGGTTTGATCCCTGGTCAGGGCACACACCTAGGTTACGGGTTCGACCCCAGGGTGCATGCAGGAGGAAGCAACTGATTGATGTTTCTCTCTCTCTCTCTCCAAAACTGGTAACTATATCCTTGGGTGAAGATTTAAAAAAAGAGAGAGAAAAAAAAACTTAAGGACACTGAGTTCCAACCATATCAGTCCCTTTGGGGAATCCTATTTAATCATATACAATGCAGTTACCAACAAGAAAGTGTTACTGAAATCACTGAGAATGCATAAGCAACCTAATGTGCAAAGTTACCTGCTGTGACGTCATTATTACTTTATTTAGCTTTAATATGTGTTTCATGTTTTCCATGAGCTCACTGAAAAGAAATAAAAAAATATGATGTTAATCTTAGTTAAAAGCAATGTCTGATTAATGAAAGAATCAATTAGTATTACATACTTTCATTAAATTAGCTGTACACTTCAATAGAAAATCATCATCTAACAATAAATCTGGAAAAGTTTGATGTAAACTAAATTTCTGTTTTAAAATAGAGATACATTTCCCTAGAAAAAATTTTGATCATAGACAACAAAAAATATCAAATTTAAGCATGTAGGAACATTTCTAAAAATCTCATACTTAGGAAGAAAAAACTAACAATTTGCTAACAAGTTGCTTTTAAAAAATACTTTATTTTTTAAAGCAATTTTAGGTTCATAGCAAAACTAAGCAGAACGTAAGTTGGTGTACATTCTGCCCCTACACATGCACAGCCTCCCCTTACTGTCAACATCCTCCACACAGGTCCATCTGCTACAAATGATAAACCTTTATCTGACACAACGTAATCACCCAAAGCCCACCGTTTACATTAGAAATCCACCCTTGTTGTACGTGCTGTGGGTTTGACAACTGTATAATGACATGAATCCACTACCACAGTATCATACAGAATAGTTTCACTGAATAAGCTGCTTTTTATCTCCATTTCTTCAACAAATATTTCTGAGTGCCTACTACATACCAAGAACTGTGCCAGGCAGAGTACCTGTTTCCAGAGAGGAAAGAACCTGGTGGGGGAGAAAAATAAATCCACAACCGTAGTATGGTTTCATTACAACCACTAATGGATATGAACCACTGCAAGAGTTATGCAGAGTGGGGCAAGGGACACCCTGGAATCTTAAAGGACATGAAGTGATTATCTAGGTCAAGCAGTTTGGAATGGCTGGAGCCAAAGGGTGTGAAACAGGACTTGGCGAAAACAGTTCTCATATTTCAAAGTGCCACAGACCCTTGGGAGGGCTGTTCAGTGTGGGTTGACAGCTGCCCACTTCACCACCTTCCACCCCCACACCTTGGTTTTTAGATTCAGAGTCAGTAGGTTTGGGATGGGACCAGCAATGTGGTCACTGTGATAACACCAATTATTCTGATCCTGTAGAAGGAATGTAGTGGAGAGGCTGAAAAGGAGCAATCTACACAGACATGGAAGAACTGAACTCATTTTCTACTGGTTACAGCTGTACTTGGTTGTAAAGTTTATGATGAATCTGTCCTATACTCCTTTAACTCAAGAATGTTTTAAGCTCTCATTTTATGGAGGAGCAAGAGTTAGCTCAAATTCAGACTTTAGGGTTTATGTAACCCTGGATCTATATGGAATATGGGGAGAATGTGTATGAGTCTGAACCACCAAGATAGGAGAAGTGCCCAACTCTATTTTAGGCTTTTTCTACTGCTTATGGGAGAGGATTTTTATATAAGAAGATTTTTAGAACCTTGGGAGATAAGATCACAGGTAAGGCTCCTGAGGCGAGACATTTAGAACCAGATTGTAGGGGACCCTGACTGCCAGAGTCTTTATTTTATATTCCTTGACAAACTGTTTAATGTGTACAAGTTCATTTCTGCTAATGAAAAATAGTTTATTTTCAATCATTGGGTTGTTGTTTGTTGATTAAATGAAATAGCAACTGTTCCTGGTTTTCAGTGAATAATGCACAAAATTAACTTTCAAACCTTCCTTCAAATTTTCAGACTACCTGGTTAAAACCTAAACTGCTTCTTAGCATTAGAATATAAATAAGATGTCATTGGGACTATAAAGGTTGTTGTAATACTGAACAAGGCCCACAAAACTTCCATCACTTTTCTTATTCCCCAGATAAAAGTGGTTGCAGTGACAGTTAATTTTTAAAAAAATCAAACTAAAGTCATTATGCAGACCCCCCTTCTAATTCCCATCCTTATCCAAATCCAGAAAGAAAAAAGTACCTATTCTGAATGTTACTTTCTTCCAGGTTTTTTCTAAGGACCGTTGAAAGTTGCATCCTATGACAGGAAAAAAGCTGGCATTACAAAACATGGATAGCATTTATGGTACACTGAAAAGAAAATTTAAAAATACGACAAGTTAAAGACTGATTTCTGTTTAAATATAACATAAAATTATAAGTAGGTTTGAAAACAGTATTGTATGGGAAATATTTGATAAGGCACAGAAATAACACTAAGATGGTTGGGGCTGCTGCTGCACATGGTTGTGCACTGCCAGCCTGAAATCCAGACTGAGCTTTGCTTTCCACGCCATCCACCTTGGTGCCCGGGGAAGCAACATGCGTGCAGGCACTACGGAGATCCAGAGAGCCTGAAATGGAGAGTTAGGGAATACAAACCCACACTTAACTGTAAACTTTGAAACATGCCTACATACAAATAAGCTGCATAAATCACTGTTAAATTCAAATAGCTAATAAATAAGTAATAATAAAAAGTCAATGTGGTGTCAAAAAAGGTGTAAGCTAAACACTTTGCAGCCCTTTCCTGCCCTTGAATATGATGTCTTTGGTGTAGGAGCTGCATAAGTAACAGCGTAAAAAAAAAAAAAAAGTCAATCAACTCAGCAATATTAGAGCCCTTCCTTTTTTGTCACACACAAGAACATTTATTAGGAGGTATCTTAATATCTCTGAAGTCACCTTAGTTAAAAAAATATGATCTATATAACAAGCCAGCATATAGATGAGGGGGAAAGCTCACTGTCAGAAGCAATTAAAAGCACTTTAGCTCTGACCAATGTGTCTTAGTTAGTTGGGTGGACGTTGTTCTGCAAAGCTCAAAGTGACCAGTTCAGTTCCCAGTCAGGGGACAAGCCTGGGTTACCAGTTCAGTGGCCCAGTTGGGGTGACTACAAGAGGCAATCAATTGATGTTTGTCTATCACATTGATGTTTCTCTCTCTCTCTTTTTTCTCCCTTCCCCCTTTAAAAATAAATAAATAAAATATTAAAAAAAGAAAGGACAGTGGCCCTGGCTGGCGTAGCTCAGTGGATTGAGCGCGGGCTGTGAACCAAAGGGTCGCGGTTCAATTCCCAGTCAGGGCACATGCCTGGGTTGCGGGCCAGGTCCCCAGTGGGGATGATGTGAGGGGCTACCACACATTGATGTTTCTCTCCCTCTCTTTCTCCTTCCCTTCCCCTCTCTCGCAAAATAAATAAATAAAATTAAAAAAAAAGAAAAGACAGTGAAAAGCACTTTAACTATTTTTCAATTAAATGTGTGAAGAAATTTATCTAGGAAGGCTAGGAATACAAGAAAGTAATTTTTAAAACTCATTAACTTGAGATAATTAATTCAGGTCACAAAGTAATAAGAGACCATGTTCATCTTATTAACAACTGTATACCAACACCTAGCACAAAGCTTAGGACATAGCAAGTGCTCAAATATTTGTTGAATAAATTTTAAACTACAGATGCAAAACTTAATTTAAAATATGCTTTAAAAAAACAAAAATAAAATATACTTTAAACTAGATGACAATTCTTTTACACAATTAACAGTTACTGGAATAAACAAATCCACGCCATCCTTTCAAACAATGAATGGGATTTAACTTCACATTTCTGCTGTTTTGATTGACACTTCCTTATTAACCCTGTATCATGTAACTTCTTTAAGTGAATGATACAACTTTTCTTTCAGGGTTCAAAATTTGTGTGATCATTTTCCTTAATTCATTTAGACTAAAATATTTTTTCCACCTCCAGCCATACCCATTTTGCATTCCATTCACAATGCTTATTCATGAAATGTAATAATTACCTGTCTAATGCAAGCTTTTTCATTTCAAAAGCCACTTTCACCTCTTCAATTTCATTTTCCAGGTCTTCAATTTTACTATCAAAGAAGCATAAATAAAAGAATTTCAGGAATATCAGAAGTCACTACTGGAATAAATGTATAAAGTAAACTTTTGAAAAAAGAAAAATGCCTCTATCTAAATAAAAGTATTGTATAGGCTCACCATACCAATGCACTTACAGATTTGGCAAACTGATGCCTCCTCAGGCATTCTGATAAATATCTTGTTAAGGGACAATGCCAAAAGCGCTAATAGGATCGCTCATGTATATCTATGTAAGTCTATATCCCATATTAACAAGTTCTCAATACATGCATGACAAATTACTTGGGAAGTAAAGGGGGAAAAAAAGAAAGACAATGTTATAAGATGGATATCATTATGAAATCTTTAGTAAAAGCTACAGATAAAATTTAAAATATGACATACGTTTCAATTTGCTTTTCTGGAATGATTTCCTCTGGAGTTTTTTCTTCATCTACAAATAAATAAATTTTTATTTAAATTTTTAATTGATTGATTCTAGAGAAAGGAGGGGAGAGAGAAAAAAATACTGATTTGTTGTTCCACTTATTTATGCATTCTCTGGTTTATTCTTTTTTATTTTAAAGATTTTATTTATTTATCTTTAGAGAGGAAGGGAAGGAGAGAGGGAAAGAAATATCAGTGTATGGTTGCCTCTTGTGCGTCCCCTGCCAGGAACTGGCCTGCGACCCAGGCATGTGCCCTCACTGGGAATTGAACTGCGGATGTTTGGTTTGTAGGCCTGAGCTCAATCCACTGAGCTACACCAGCCAGGGCTGGTTTATTCTTATATGTGCCCTGACCAGGGATTGAACCCACAATGTTGGCATATCAGGACAATGCTCCAACCAACTGAGCTGTCTGGCTAGGGTAATTTTTTGAAGCTAGCAATGTTTTAGAACAGTGCTGTCCCGGAAATATAATGTAAGTCACAAATACGAACCAAATATGTAATTTTATTTTCTACTTTCCACATTACTAAAGAAACAAGTCAAAATGACTTTAATATAGCTCATTTAACCCAATAGATCCAAAACAGTACCATTTCAACATGTAATCAATTTAAAGTTACTATTGAAATATTTCACAATCTTTTCTTCAGTGCACATTTTGCACTTATAGCCCTTCTCAATGAAGACTAATCACATTACAAGTGTTCAACAGCCACAGAGCTAGTGTCTACCATATTGGACAGAACAGTTTTAGAATTACAGAAAATAATAGTAAAAACTGAACTGAGTAAAAACTGAACAAGATCAACACAAAAAATTGACTGCATGTTTATGCAAATTGGAAATTAAAATTTGACAATACCATGTACAACTGCATCAAAAACATGAAATACTCAAGAATCAATTTAACAAAGTATGTGTATGACCTCTACGTTGAACACTACCAAATTCTTTAATGGGAAAGACATACCATGTACATGTATTGGGAGAGCCAGTATTGCTAAAGTAAAAATTGTCCCCACATTGATCTAAAGATCATAATCAAACCCCATTTAGAGTTCCATCAATTTATAGAAATTGTTCTACAGAAAAAAGAAAAGCTGATTTTAAAATGCATATAGAAATGCAAAGGACCTAGAACAGTCAAAACCATTTTGACAAAGAACAAAATCAGGAGACTTACAGTAGCTGATATCAAGATTTGCTATATAGCTACAGTGATCAAGGCAGTGTGGTACTATGGTCAGCACAGACAAATGCCTCATGGGAACACATGAAAGAGGCCAGCTGTAGACCCACACATATACAATGGAGACTGAAAAGCCTTTTCAACAAACAACAAATAGTGCTGGAAAAACTGGACTTCCATATGGAAAAAAATGAAACTTGACCCAAAGGAGCTAAAGAGCTCACACCATACACAAAAATTAACTAGAAAATCAGACCTGAATGTTAAACCTAAAACCATAAAACTTCTAGAACAAAACATAGGAGAAAATCTTGCTGACTGTGAGGTAGTCACAGATTTCTTAGATAAAAACTCAAACTTACATAGTCTAACAATCCAATTCAAAAATGGGCAAAGATTTGAACAGACACTTCATAAAAGTAGACTCACATATAAATTGCCAATAAACACATGAAAAGATACTTAGCATGATTAGTTAGTAGGAAATAGAAAGTAAAGCCACAGGAGATACCACTACATACTTATTAGAATGGGTAACATTTAAAAAGATTGTCAGTACCAAATTTTGAAGAGGACATTGAGTAACTAGAATCTCATACTCTGCTGAGAGGAAAGTCCCGTAACACTATAATCATCTTAGCTGTCTGGCAGTTTCTTAAAAAGTTAAACATATGCTTATCATGTGAATTGCAACTTGACTTTCAGGTTTTTAACCAAGAGAAATGAAAACAAATGTCCACAAAAAGACAAGTACAAATGACAAATGTCCATAGCAGTATACTTAAAATGAGCAGAAGCTGCAAACAATTCAATGTCCATCAGCAGGTGAATGGATAAACAAATCGTGATATAGTCATCATGGAACACACTCCACAATAAAAAGAATTACTGAAACAAACAACATGGATGAATCATAAAAACACTATGCTGTGTAAAAGTAGCTAGACACATTGGGAATGACTACTAACAGGTACTAGGTTTCTCTTTAGGGTGGTGGAAATTAGTTGTAATGGTTAAACAACATCGTGGGAAAAAATATATTTATTTTTTAAAAAGATTTTATTTATTTTTTGAGAAGAGAAGGAAAAGAAACATCAATGTGTGGTTGCCTCTTGCTTGTCCCCTACTGGGCATGTGACCCACAACCCAGGCATGTGCCCTGATTGGGAATCGAACCAGCAACCCTTTGGTTTGCAGGCCAGCACTCAATCCACTGAGCCACACCAGCCAGGGCAACATCATGAATATATTAAAAACTACTGAAATATACATTTATAAATGAATTTTGTTACGTGAATTCTCAATGAAAAGATTTCTGACACAAAAAATACATATATAATTCCATTTACATCAAATTCTAGAACACTGCTGCTCAATACAACTTTCTGCAATGATGGGAATGTTAAATAACTGTGTTTTTTTAATGGTAAAATAATCATTTTTAGATAAATATCTTCATTCAAAGACTATAACCTAACTTCTCACGGCTTGCTTTAAATTTGTCTTCTTTACTCGTAGACATTCTGTAGTATGGACTACTAAATCTACTCCAGTTTTCAGATGTCACAATCCCTTAAAAATGAAATTATCTATTAGAGGGAAAACCAGAACTGACTGTTTGAGAAGGGAGCCTCTTTCTTATTTAATTTTAGCTCTTATGTCATCTTCTCAGAAGAGCCATCTCGATCACCCTACCTGTCACTGCACCATTATTACCTTCATCACACTGACCGCACTTCATAACTCTCTCATGTTTCTTTGCTTACTTGTCTTGCTACGGAGAATTTAAGATTCGTGAGGGCAAAGTCTGTCTTGTTCAACACTGTATCTCCATGCCTAGCATGGTGGCAGGGACACAGTGGAGACTTAAAAGGAGTAAAATGAATGCAGGAATACCTACAGAGATAAATACTCAATGGTCCAAATTTTGAATAGTTTTTCCCCCACACCCTGTCCTCTAAGATAATCCTTTTTGATTATGTGGGCTTGCATGCAAAAACATTAGCTCATTTCTAAAGTAAACATCATAGGTTTAATTTAAAAAGCATGAGGCCTAGAAATAAGGGGACCATTCGCTCTGTAAGGGGATGGACAGTGACCTACAGGCCATCTTTGAGGTAAGCATTACTTACATAAGGGAAGGGTCATGGCTTTGGAGGCAAGAAGGCCTGGTTCATATCCTAGTTCCTAATTTTTTAGTTGTAGTAAGCAGAAAAGGAACTACAGTCCTCATTTTTACAGTTAGTTTTTGCATAAAAGACTTCAGAAACCCAAGAGTATTCAATGGAAAACAGCAGAACTGCTGCTGATCTATGGCTTTGAAATAAAATTTGAGCATAGTCTGAAAATTACCTAAGTTCAAACACAGATTCGGGTGAAGTGACTCAGACATCTATGAGATTCCTTATTTCAATAGTATTGAATAACAATTCTTGAGTCAACTTAATGTATTATTTGATTTTATTCTTTAAGCCTATTTCACAGAGAAAACAAGGTTCACCAAGCCTACCTTTGTGAGCCAGGGGCTCATGAGTCAGGTGGCAATAGGCGATTATTGCTTCTGCAGGGTGAAACCCATCATTTTACTACTCTCTTGATCCCAGAGACTTATGAATTAATAATATTAAAAGATAAATTTGTGTCTTTAAGCTGATCCCCCTTTGCCTCTCATTCCTATTACCCAGTGCTTCTCAAAGTATAGGTCCCAGATCACTTGCTTCATAGTTATATGACCTGCTAATTCAATCTTTAAATTGATAGTAGCAAGTTCTATGATTCCTTAAGCCCACCAAGATCTCTCAGTTCTCTAATTAATAGAACTTAATAGCCTTGCATTGTTATTTAGATATAACCATGTATTTCCTGACACATATTTCCTGAATCCCTAACTAGTTCTAGAGGGCCTGGGCAAGCCTGCTTTTTGCCTTCTTATGTGGTATAATACAGCATTATGCTGCCACTCCTATTCCCTAAGTAAGTAACTTTTTGTAAAGTTGACTGTCTTTTCCCTAGAGTACTCATCAAACTCAAAAAACCTTATTTGAAAATGCAAACATGCCCTGACAGTGTGCTTCAGTTGGTTGGGCATCACCCCACCAAGGCCCTCGGTTAGATTCTCGGGCAGGGCATACACCTGGTTTGCTGGTTCAGTCCTGGGTCAGAGTGTGCACAGAAGGCAACCGGTGTTTCTCTCCCTCTTTCCCTCTCTCTAAAAATAAATAAATTGGTTTTCAGAACCAGTTTCAAAGAGAGATGCCAAGGGGCTCCCTTAGAGCTCAGGAGCTGAAACATAATTTAGATTAAGTTAGACCAATCTAAGAAACATTCAAACCCACAGAGAATGTTTATGAGTTTATTTGAGACAAACTAATGACAATTTCCAGGAAGCAAAACCTTAATGAATTGAGAAAATGCTCCAGAGAACGGCAGTTGCGCACATTATTTTATACATTACAATGAAAAAAGAGGGTATTGCCTATTGTTTGAGAGGTCCAGAAAAAGAAATTATTTTTGCAAAGGCATGTTATCAGCTATTGTTTCAGGAACTGGAAGTATAACCCACCTTGACTCCAGGAGGCCATAAGCAGCTCCACCTTAGTGCCTCAGGAGGACTGCAGGCAATCAAGATGGTACCTGAGCTATTGCGCTCCAGGTACAGAAGCCCACCACCCACCACAGAAGACACAGATAAAGACCACTGCCCAGGGCACAGATTAAAGAATGCTTTTTTTATCTGAGTTACTTTTCCCAGGAATTACAAACCCATTAGCTATACTTTTCTTCTCCTTACAAAAACAGTCAGTTGAAAATGGGGCTTAAGACAGTCTGGTAGTATACAAACCCACCATCTTTTCGGATCACTGGCTATCTGAATAAAGTGCCCATAAAATTCAAAATAAATAGATAGATAGATATATAGATAGATAAAATCTTAAAAAAAAAAGGGAATGCAAATACTTACTTGCATCAACCATTGATTTATATTCCAAGAGCTGTTGTTTTGTCTGTGCTCTCAGTCTGAAAACATATAAAGGAGAGAAAGTCATATTTATTGAGGTTTTACTCCTTACTGTATAATAAAGTAACTCATTTTTTGGAAGCTAATGCAACAAAATAAGTACAAATAAACAACATTAAAGTCCTCTAGTTTTGCCTTTTTTACTTAAAATGGGCATAAAGAATTTTAAGGCCTCAGAGGAAGACAACAAAATGGAATACAGTAGAAAACAGCATCTGTGAGGAAAAGTTAAAAATTTGATTTTTAAATTTATTCTTTTTGCTCTATTTTTTATTGAGTTCTTTGGGGTGATACTGGTTAATAACATTATATAAGTCTCAGGCATACAACTCTACATCACTTGTATACTTAAAATTATACATATTTCAGTTTATTCTTAATAGGCCACAATGATGTGGGGCTTAATGAGAAATGCTACACAAGAAACTAGATCAAAATGGGGAAGTCTGCAAACACTGATGAGTTTACAACCAGACTGTAAAACGCACAGGAGATCTAGAAAAATAACAAAGATACTGATTCTTGGATAGATAAATAAAACGTAGTTTCTTAGCTGTCCTATGAGTCTACTTAATTTAAAATCATACATAAAATAAGTAGAAAAGCTATGGCTAAATGGTAATTAGTTACACTGTACTTACAAGATGTTTCACACTTACATGGTAGTTTCATAAAATTGAAACTGTTGCTTTGTGACTTTGAGACCTTTTTAAGAAGAGCCCTGGCTACCATGGCTCAGTAGATTGAGCACCAGCCTGCAAACTGAAAGGTTTCGTGTTGGACACCTGGTCAGGGCACATGCTTGAGCTGAGGTCCAGATCCTCAGTTGGGGTGTGCAAGAGGCAGCTGAATCACTGTATCTCTCACACATGTTTCTCTCCCTTCCCATCTCTCTAAAAATAAATAAATAAAATATTAAGAATTAAAAAAAGAAGCTAAGACACATAGGACAAGTTTCTAAAGCTCCATGGCAGTTTCTTGTTTCAAAATTCCAACGGAAAAGAGCCATTTGTTAGATGTTAATTAGGCTAGCATTTTATAAGACACACTGAAAGATTAGTTCCCTTATCTTTAATGTTTTAGTATTTTATATTACAAGTAGGAGGGAATATTTATTTATTATGTTTTAACTCTCATCCGAGGACATACTTATTGATTTTTGAGAGATGGGAAGGGAGGGAGGGAGGGAGGGAAACATTGATGGGTTGGTCTTGTACATGCCCCAGCCAGAGACCTAACTGCAACCTAGGCATTCCCTGACCGGAATCCAACCGACTATGCGCCAACCAACTTACCCACACCCATCAGGTCATGAGGAATTTTTAAAGTGAGCTTCTGATCTTTATTAGCCAAAGCAGTGGTGAACCTGACAAACAGTTACAGTGCTTATTTTTTTAAATGCCCTTGTTATGATTTAGAATGATCAGCAAACTTCTTTTGTAAAGGACCAAGTAGCAAACATTTTAGGATTTGTGAGTCCTATATGGTGTGTTGTAATTACTCAGTTCATTCCTTGTAGCAGGAAAGCTGCGTTAAGTAAAAATAAGATTTTACTTAAGGGCAATGAAATTTGAATTTCATATAATTTTCATGTGTTATTAAATATTCTTCTTGTAAATTTCCCCCCAATCCTTAAAGACATAAAAACTATTCTTAGCTTGAGGGGGTCACGCAAAAACAGGAAGTAATGTGGACCTGGTTGTGGTTTGCCCACTGGTTTAGAAGGTTGATGTCCCTTCCCAGCAAATCTTCCCCTAGCAACTGCTTAGTGCAAAGGTATAAAAGTCACCCTGTTGATAGAAAATAAAACAAATAAAAACATTAAAAAACCTTCTGGATTGAAAAG
>PVKM010036100.1:0-14920 GCA_004027735.1 Carollia perspicillata
TTCTCCGTCTCCATGTTGTCCTCGCTCAGGTCGGCCCTGGAAGAGGAAGTGGGGAGGCGTCAGCATGCCCGACAGCCCTGCCTCGCTCTGCCGCTGCTTCTGTGGCCCTGTCCAGTGTGGTCCAGACGTCCAGTGCCCCTGTGGGTCACGGGACCTCTGCTGACAGCCACCGCACCACGGCGCCCAGCAGGTGTTCCTGCAAACCGTCTGTTTTGCTCACGGCTAGGTCCCAGGCACCCAAACAGCACCTGGCGAGTGAGACGAGCATGCCGCGCAGTGGGGGCGGCCGGCACTTGGGCAGGAGTTCTGAACCCCCATTTCTTTCCTCAATAAAGTATTTTATTCCTATTATAATGATTTCATGTGGTTATAGCAACTATCAAAAAGACACCGTTTCGGAGAGGAGGGTCAGGTCCACAGAGACGCCCTCACTGCATCCAACTCAGCAGGGGTTTGTCCGGCCCGGACGGGGTCATGGTGACACCGGGCTGCACAGGGCTCCTCGGGAAGGTGAGGGAGGTGCGGGGGACAAGGGAGCCTCGCTGAGCCCGGAGGGCCAACGCCACGGCAGCAGCAGTGGAGAAGGCTGGGCCCCGGGGGGAGGCGCCCTGGAAACAGGCGCCAGGCGCAGCAGCGCAGGGACACTGGCAGGAGCCACAGGCCCTGGGAGGGTCCCGAGGGCAGTCAGGGCAGTGCCCTAGGGGGCGCAGGGAGAGGGTGCCGTCTGTGCGTGCACACCCTCTCTGCTGCAGAGCCGAGCTGACTGGGACCCCCGTCCTCTGGACACGCTGACCGGCTCCAGACAGACCGGGCAGTGCCACTGGGGGTCTCAGCGAGCCGCCCCCCAGCAGGGCCCGCAGTGCCAGGACTACAGTCGGGAATCCTCCGACATAGGGCTGGACATCCCCCACAGGCAGGTGGGGATGCCTGGATGGGTGGGGCTCCGCGGGCCAGGCGCCCACAAGAGTGGCTTTGGCAAGGCCCCTCATAGGGCCCAGGGCGCCCCGCCCAGGCAGCCGGCCTTCTCCACCAAGTCCTCATCGGCCCACTGTACTCATCAAGGGCCACCCCCAGTGCTGGGGAGGGCACTGGAGCTCAGGGCAGAGCAGGTGAGGAGCCGCTGGCAGGGGCCCACACACACAGGCACACAGATGAGCCACCCAGGAGCTCCGGCGGGAAAACCCGCAGGCTCGGTCGCACTCGCCATCAGTGAGGCTGGAGCCCAGCGAAACACTGGCACTCAGGGACAGAGAGAGAGCCCGGGCCCAGGACGCTGTGCATAGCGTGGCGTGAGGACGGGGAGGCCCAGTCACACCACGGAGGGCTGCCCTCCAGCTGCGAGGTGTCCATGGGCAGTGCCCGATCAGGGAGTGCCTGGTCGGGGACCATCCTCCAAATGTCCTGCTGGATGGTGGGGAGGCTGAAGCCTACCCTTGTGGTCAGTGACATGCTGACGTCAGTCTGAACAGGCCACACACAAGACACAGCAAAGATGACCCAAGGGGGCTGGCCAGGGCCACCCCTCAGCAGCAGCAGATGACACAGGGGAGCCCCTCTGCCACCACGTGACAGCCCCCACAGGGACAGCCAGAGGGGGCCAGCACTTCGCTCGCACGCCAGCTTCCGGGCCAGCTGACGTTCTGCCTGACGTCCACTGTGAAGATGGGGAAGAAAACACTCAATTACTGGCTCTAAAATGCCATTTTGAAAAATGGCTCCCATTGTCCCTACTGTCCATCTTATCGGGAGAAGCTCAGGTGTCTTAGGAAAGGAACCATGTGCCCATGGTGATGTAGGTGCCAAGGACAAGGGCCAAGCGTCGCCTCTGTCGTGGTGATGTGACATCCCCATTCCAGCTGCCCGCCTGCGCTGACTGACTCCAGGCAGGTCCAGACCGACCTTGACGCAGGGGAGTGCCCACCACTCGCCCTGCCAGGCGCCCCCCGCCACCCCGGGTGCAGCCGCCCTCACCCGTGAGCAGCCAGGTTGGTCGTCACCAGCACCGTCTTCACCTCCTCCATGCCGCTGCCGTCCACCGCGGTGTCGGGCGTCGTCACCACCACCACCTCCTCCATGTGCATGCTGACGTCGGGGGTCGCCATGGCTCTGCGGGGGGGCTCTCAGGACCAGTCCTAGAGGGGACAAGGGCGGGGCACAGGCTCAGCTCCCCGTCCCAGAGCGTGACTCTGCCAGAGACGACGAGGACAAGGGCTGTTCCTGGGCCACTGTCTGGGGGCGAGGAAGGGCACGACGGCCTGCCCCGGCTGCCGTGAGGGCTGAGTTCCCCAATCTGAGCCCCAGACGAGCGCCCAGAGCCTGAAGACTCAGAGTAAGGGTGGCGGCGGGGAAGGAGGCCAGGCTCCCGGCAGACTCCCTGCAGGTGAGCCTCCAGCTGTTATCTGCTGCCCCCAGGCCCCGGCCATGTCCCAGAGCTCTCTCTGCAGAAAGCAGGCACAGCCCTGGCCACTGAGACTCAGTGGATTGGAGCATCATCCCATCAACCGACAGGGCTCGGGGTCAATTCCCAGCCAGGGCACCTGTGGGAGGGGACCAATCGGTGTCTCTCCCCCTCCTTCTCCTTGTTCTAGAACCAGTGAGCAGGTCCTCAGAAAAAGAAAGCAGTGCAGACACACCCTGCCTTTGGGCCAGGAGACGGGGGGCGGAGGCGCCCACAGGACCAGCTGAGAGGGAACCTGGGCGTCTGCTGCGAAGGAACTGTCCTCTTCCCAAGTGACAGGTGACCCCACCTCCAGACACCAGTGGCCAAAATGACTGTAAGCCAGGACTGACACAGACCCGCACGTAAGGGGACCAGCCACACGCCCATCGACAGATGAGGGACACACAAAATGCAGTCTGAGAGCACAGGGAACAGGACTGACTCGGTGTCACCAAAGACTGGGACTCCATGCCTGCCACAGGGCAGAGGGACCCAACAGCACCAGGCTAAACCAGGGGAGCCAGGCGTCAAGGGACCGGGGTCGTAGGGTCCGCGCACGAGAGTAACATGAGCACGAACACTCAAATCCTACAGATGGAAAGCAGAACGGAGGGTCCTGGGGACTGGGGACTGTGGGGGGAGCAGTGTTTGATGGGGACACAGTGTCAGCTGGGAGGTGAGGGAGCTCCGGAAGGTGTCAGCCGCACAGCAGTGTGAGGACGTGCCGGGCAGCCCCGTGTCGTGTGCGTTTTGCCGCGTAATAAAAAAACCTCTTCAATGCTCTTGGAGCAGGCTGCCTCATTAGGACTAGACACAGGCTAGAAAGTAGAGGATATTAAAACCCGCTAAAAGAAAAAGAAAAGCAGCCCTTCCAGAACCTCATTTTGCACATCACCCGCCCGGCCCTGGAGAGGCACCCACCCCCCCTGCACGGCCAGCAGGTTCGCCCTAACCCTCACCTCCTGCCAGGGCGCACCTGCCCGGGAGCTGGGACTCTGTGAGCCACCGGGGCTCCAGGGTCTGCACGTCACACGGCCTGTTGCTGCTGGCCCTGGGACACCCTCACGACCATCTGTCTGCTGAAGACAAGGAAGGCCTCCCGACCCCTGACCCCCGGCTTCTACTGTCTCCGGCCCACGCCGTACCTGCGGGCTCTGCTCCCCCCACCCCGGGAATGGACCCGACAACCCCTGGGGGAAGCCATGAGCAAGACAAGACAGAGAAGGGAGCGAGGGCTTCCCAGACCACCCGCCTCACAGGACAGCAGCCTCCAGTCGCTTCCACCACTGCCAGAGACGTGCAGAACCAAAGTGGGGGTTTAACGCAGGGGCGTTAAACCCTGCCAAGGAAGGCTGCCGTCTCGTCAGACAGGCAAGGACAGCTAGGGAGCAGCCCATGGGCGCCTGGCCTTGCAGGGGGAGTTGGGAGTGGAGTTGGGGAGAGGCTGGCCACAAGGTCAGGGTCAGAGTGTGACAATCGGAAACACACTGACGTCCCTCTGAAGGCCCTGCTCCCAGTTGAACGCATTGGCACGCCGGAGCTGATGGTCGGATGCCCGGACGCCCTCCTCTCTCACTTCAGGAGGGCATAGTGAGGGAAGGAAAGGCAGGGTAAAAATTCGGGGAAAAACCGTATTTAAAAACCTCAGACGGTCCTCACACATAGGAGCCCTTTCCCAGCTGACACCTGGCAGCCACCTAAGCCCTGCCTACATGGGGCGGGGCTGCTGCGGCAGAGGGCGGAGCCGGGTCTCCAGGGCGTCTGCAGATGCTTTTTGGCCCTAGAAGCTGCAAGAAGGAACTCGTGGATGCTGCCAGACACGCCACATAAAACACAGGCTGTGTTCTAGATTAAGGCTTTGACACAAAGAGCTTTAAGCAACATGAATAAATTGCACTTAAAATATTACTGACCTGTGGTGTGTGCATCTCAGGGTTCAGCTTTCTCGCTGAGGGGCCTCCTTTCCCTGAAGGGGGCTCCACAGGGAACGCCAGCGTTCCGCTGCCACCAACAGCGGCAGAAAGGCCCGGGCTCAGCCCCCAGGCAGCTGTCCTCACCCCGACTTCGAAACCGCAGCTCACCAAGTTGTGTGAACACACAAAACGGGATCCCTGCCTCTCATGGCCACCGCGGTGGAGAAGGCACCGCACAGGACAGCGCTGGGGTTTAGACAGAGACCGAGTCCTCTTCCCTGAGCGCCAGCTTCGCCTGCCCAGCCCACGCCATCCCAGGCACTAGGCTGGGCTCCTTACGGGTGCAAATTGAGCCCCAACTAATTTAGAGGTAAGTACGATGAGAAAATGTTTTTAAAATCATTCTCCGGAAGGAAAAGGTTATAGGGTGATAAATGGTAATGAATGATGATAAATGTAAAAAATACAATAAAATATAAACTATTAGTCCTGGCACTCTGGATTGAGTGCCAGCCTGCAAACCAACAGGTCGCTGGTTGGATTCCCAGTCAGGGCACGTGCCTGGGTTGCAGGCCAGGCCCCCAGTAGGGGGCGCAGGAGAGACAACCACACAGTGATGTTTCTCTCCCTCTCTTTCTCCCTCCCTTCCCTTCTCTCGAAAACAAATAAATGAAATCTTTTCAAAAATTACTCTTGGGCGTAAGTATATACAAGCAAGACGAGTGTCAGTGTGCAGTCAGGTCTCGGACCCAGGCCAGGCTTCCCGTGCAGCACCACAAATACTTCCTCTGGAGGACGACACAGGGAGTCGGCAGGCGGCAGCCTCCCCAGGCGGCCTGACCACAGACCCCTCAGCAGCGAGGGTGGGTGCGCACGCCCCAAGCCTAGGACCTGCGTAGTAGAAGGTCTGCCTCTGCTGAGCCAGGTCGACACACCCGGCAGACCCCCTCTCAGAACACGAGCACAGAACACTCCAAGCCCTGACCCGCCCACCCCCGCCTGGCTCTCCCCCACCTCCCTGCAGTCCTCTTTCTATTCGCTCCCTGCTTCCAAATGCATAAAGGAAGCTGCAGACTGCCATTTCCGGGAAGCATTTTTGTCCGTCTGCTGAGATCCTACTACCAGTCATATCCTGTATTTGCCTCGAATGAAATTCTTTTAAAGATTTTATTTATTTTTAGAGAGAAGGGAAGGGAGGAAGAGAAACGTCAGTGTATGGTTGCCTCTCGCATGCCCCCCTACTGAGAACCTGGCCTGCAACCCAGGCATGTGCTCTGACCAGGAATTGAACCAGCAACCCTTTGGCTCTCAGGTTGGTGCTTGATCCACTGAGCCACACCAGCCAGGGCTCAAATGAATTATTACAAGAATCCTCCACAAGCCTGGATGTTCTTACGCGGACACTTGGATGAAAATACCACAAGAGACACAGCAGAGGTCACACACCAGGGACCAGAACGGTTTCTCAGATCCTCTGTATTTCAAATGTTTAATTAGTTGCCAACTTTTTCAAAGTTTATGAAGTTCCCATTAAAAAAATTAGACTTCCAGCTTCTCTTAGAAAATGTCAGAAGCAGCAGCCCTGGAAGGTGGTTCCTCTGGTCCTGCCTCTCCCAGGCACCTGGGCCTCTGTGTCCAGGTCCAGGGTGGGCACTGTAGCCCCCGCTCTGGTCCAAGCCAGGTGGCACCAGCACCTGCACGCACCTGTGCAGCCCTGTCCATCGGTCTGTGCTCTGAAAAAACACTTTTGAGCAGCCTCCCCTCACAGCTCAGGCATGAAACAGCTCACATCTGAACAGAGCTTTACACGTGTTCTAAGTCCACAGACACGCCTGCATGTTTGTACATACACATGCAAGTTCCTCCCCTGTCCAGTGTCTGCTCACGGGTTTTAAGACACTGCCTATGAAGAAATGATTTCTGAACAAGCAGTCTGCTGAATTGGCTATACTTGGGGTTTATTTTATCCATCTGGATTTACCTTTAATGAGACTGTTTTGTGCACAGTTGGTGGGAGCGCCAGCTCGTGTGACCAGTATGGAAAATGGGGTGGTTTCCTCAAAAAATTAAAAGTAGAACTAGCACATGATCCAGCCGTCCTGCTTGGATTTGTCCACAGGAAATTGAATCAAGACACCTGCACCCTGTGTGCAGGGCAGCGTTGCCCACAGTCACCCACGCATGGAAGCGGCCTGAATGCCGTCTGATGGCTGAGCAGATGGAAACACGGATCTGCCCCGACTGGTGTTGCTCAATGGCTTGGGCACCGTCAGTTCCATCCCCAGTCAGGGCACACGCCTGATCACCAGCCAGGTCCTCAGTAGGGGGCGCTGGAGAGGCAACCACACTGATGCTTCTCTCCCCCCTCTCTAAAAATACATAAAATCCTAAAAAAGAAAACGTGGTGTGTCAGTGGAACATAAGTTAGCCTTAAAAGAGGAAATGCTGCTGCGTGTGACAGCATGATGACCCGGAGGACACTATGCTAAGTGGAACAAGCCAGACACAGAAAGACAAAGCTGACTCCACTTATGAGGATCTAAGAGAGTCCAACTCACAGCAGGAGAGCAGAGTTGGGGGGCGATTTTATCGAAGTCCGAAGTTTCGGGTGTACACGATCATCCTGGAGCACACAGAGCAGCTTGGCCTGTGGCTAAGGACACTGCGGGGTACACTTAAGAGCTTGTGAGAGGGCGCACCGTATGTCAAGTGCTTTTTATAGCAAAATAAGAATAAATAAGAGGGTGGGAGTTGACGTCCACGATTATGGACCACACGGCGGTTTCCGGGTGGGTACTCCTGCCCGAACTCAAGTCGTATACACCACTTCTGTGCGGCTTTTTCTACGTCCAAAAACAAGGGAAAACCGACAGCATCGAAACTTGCACTTGAAGTGCCAGCAAAGGAACAGACTGGTTCAGTGAAACAAGCCAGCCAACTACAGGGATTAAAAAGTTCACCCAGTACACAGCAGGTCACTACCAGCAGTGGGCCCGCGTGGACACGGTTCCCAGCGGGGGAGGGGGCCGGCGGGGAAACAGTTCCCACCCGGGGCCTCGTGGGCACGGCTCCCACCCGAGCCCGCGGCCACACCAAGGGCCACCCCCTGCGCCCGCCGCCTTCCGGCAAGATGGAGGCGGGTGCGGCCGCCGACGCCGCCTGACGCGGGCCCGTGACGCCCGTGACGCCCGCCGCGCGCCGCCGCCCCTCCCCCGCTCCCCTCCCCCCGCCGTAACGTCCTGACGCTCCGCAGGGACCCCTGACTGGACGGCGGCGCGCGGCGGAGCGAGAGGCCTCGCCGCAGGGGGCGGCGGGCGCTTACCTGGGCCGCAGCTGGGCCTGCGCGGGCGCCGGCGGACGGGGGGCGGCGGCGGCCGGCGGCGGGGGCGGCGGCGGCGGCCCCGGGCTCCGCTCCTTGTTGGGGATTCGGCGGCGGCGGCGGCAGCGCGGGCGCGCGCTTCCTAGTGACGCAGGCAGCGGGGCCGCGCACGCACAAGCAGGGGCGGGCCCGGGGACTTACTTGGCGCTCCGCGGAGATGGGCGGTGCCGAGAAATAAGGCCTAGCGTAGCAAGACGCGTGCGCGGCGGCACCCTCACCCGGCAGCTCGTCCCCCGGCTCCGCCTCCGCCCCCTGGCGTACCGGCCGGGCGTCCTCTCACCTACCCGGTGTAGAGGGACCCCTCCGTGGTTACGAACGAGGAGGAACTGCAGAGGGAGATTGTTTAAGGGCGGAAGGGGCGGACTGTGCGTGAACAGTGAGCCACCGAAACCAGATGCGGGCCCTCTGGTCCCCTGCAGCGGGCGAGAGGTGCCAGACGGAGGCGAACGCTGCTGTGAAAGCAGCCAACCTGTTCGTCCATCCCCGCGTGTAGTGCGAATCCGGCCATTGTCATCTTAATTTCTTACTGTAAGCCTTAAAAAGTGTCTCACAGACTCATTTCTGAATCTGCGCAGTGCCGCGCGGTGTCCTTGTAAGTGTTGATCCCCTGGCCACACGTGCTCACTTAAGTTTAATTAAAATGGTCTAAAATTCACTTTCTCGGTCATCACTGAGCCTTAAAAGACACCCAGATGTAGGGTTAGGGACGCTCTGAAGATTTCGTTCTCTCTCTCAAAAGATCAGCAATATAAAGCCCTTGGGTTTCCAGAACATAGGAACAGAGCCATCGCTCAGCTTTTATGGCTTGCTTTGGACTTGCGAGCCAGGTGCAGGTGGGCTTGCTGTTGGAGAGGTGCGGTGTCGGTTCGCAGGGTTCATCCGCCCTCCCCAGAGCCCGGAGGGAGCTGCGAAGCAACCAGCTTTTGGCCTGAGGACTTACACCGCCCACACATTCCTTAGTCTGCCTGGCTCCAGCAGGCGGGGTAGGGCCCGCAGGGTGGCTGAGGCCCTCCGTCCTCCCCTAAGCTGTTCTGATCTGTCCTTATCACCTTCTCTTCCAGCAGCCGCAGGAAAACTGGGGCGTGGGACGATAGTCTGCTGGCCATCCTGAATGCTCCCACTCCGGGAACAGGCAGGAAACAGATGTCTAGGACCAAGCCGTGAACCCGTGTTGCTTCTTCAGCAGGAAGACGATGAAGGCCGTTCCTACAATGGAAGTTTCCGAGCAAACTGGGTGTCAGCAGTGTTACAATCAGGAGCGTTGTCGCACTTCCTTGTCTCCCCTAGGGTAGAGTATGATTGAACCGAAGATGGGGAAGTCTTCCTTTGAGAGGATAAAGCTGTCTAGCCTGTTATTCGAGCAGAGTGCTCAGCCTGTGTCTTGTTTATCTGCGTTTCCCTGTCCTCATGTTTGCTTCTGGACACACATGCCAATGAAATCAGTGGAGGCCCAGAAGGGCACTGGTGTCGGGGACTCCGCGATGCGGCACCATGCCACCGACACCATGCCTGCGCCCGGCGCCTGCTGCCTCGGTCTGGATGAGCCACAGCCACCAGCCTGAGGCTGAGCACTGGGACTTCTGGCCTCCAAGTTCCACTGCAGCCCAAACTCAGGACTGGCACCCGAACCGAACCTCTTCTGTCTCCAAAAGGGCGAGGGCCCAGCAGTGGGCGCTGCTTGCTGGTGGAAGGGTTAGTTCATCCTGGACAAGTGGGGGTGGTGATTTCTCCCCAGGAGCACCCACCGGAAGAGACCCCATCCATGCTGGGCCTCAAGGGGAGGGGGCTTTCACTCTTGGATTGTTACAGGCGAGAGGAAAACACTGTCCTATGAGTCACTGCCTTCGGACCCTCTCCTGAGAACACCTGGACCCCGGAGAGGCAGTGAGCCCAGAGGGTCCTTTGCTGGCCCTGGATGCCGTAGGCTCCAGACCAGACAGGAAGCGGGACGGACACAGGCCTGGCTGCCCCCGAGCTCCTGTCCCTGAGCTGTGCTCTGGCCTGGACCCCCTTGGGGGTATGGATTCTATTGAGGATGAGAGGAGCCACGCGGCTGACGTAACAGCATGGGAAGCCCGGGCCAGCCTCAGGTCCCGTCGTGACCGACAGAAGGAACTGCTGGTCAAGCCTCGGTCTGGTGCTGAGGACCAGCTGTTAAAACACCCTTTCCTCTTCCAGCCACACGTCTTCCTGAGCCAGGGTTTTTCCACGTACTTCCACTGATACAGGGAAATGACTTACCCAGTAGGCCTTAGCACAGGGTCCCCCTTCCCCCAGTTCAAACGGCAAGGCCAGACCACAAGGACCCCCTCCCCTAGTGTAAACGGCAAGGCCAGCCAACAAGCCAGCCAGGAGATAAGGTGCTAATGGTCAGGCCTGCGCCAGTCAAAACAGAGTGTTGACTAACCAAATGAAAAAATCTGAATTAACCCCTGCATTCCTCTGCATTCCGCTCCTGTATCTCGCTTCTGCCACGTAGCCACGTAGAGACAAAGTATATAAGCCCTGTAACCCCTTTGTTCGGGGCCCAGAATTTGGAGTTGGACTCCTCTGGGGCCACGTGTGAATAAAGGATCGTGCTCTTGAACCCCTCCGGTGTCTGGTCGTTTCGATTTCCTGTAACACCACCGCTCCAGGCTTTTCGGGGAAATTTCATTGCTTTCATTTTATGCTAAAAGTATGCTTCCATGAATTACTTTAATTTCTGAATTTTTTTTAACTTCTGAGTTCTAACTTCTAATGCGATAGCTGTCGGGCCATGTAACCCATGTAAGAAGAGCCCTTCGGGAGTCCCCCGTTAAGGTGGACCTCTGTAGGTCGTTAAGGTGGTATGGAGTCCCCGAAACGAAAGCCTGGGAGGAGTTTTCTCAGCAGCCCTAGTGCCTCCCTGGCATAGGTGGCTGTGCAGCCACTGAAGTGATATTGGTGACACTTGTGCAGACGGAGGAAGAGAGCCACATCAGCAACAGTGGAGGGGCAGGAAGGCACCCCCACCCCCGCTGTCTCCTGGGCTCCAAAGGGGAAGGCAGTCGGCGTGTCGCTTACATTCGAGTCTTCGAGCTGCCGCTGTCACTGGGACCGTTCCTGTTTGTGCTCAAACAAGCTGACCGCTGGCCTCCATGAGGGTTCCTGCTGGGCCCTCGCCCACTCCCTGCCTTAGGGGCGGTGGCCTTGAAGCCCACCCCCACCCCAGCGACACAGGACACACACCAGGACAGTGCAACCATTTCTTCAACACACAGGTTTTTTTCTTTAATTGCTCATTTGACTTCGTTTTAGGCTCACTTTCACTACGGGAGGAGACGGGCGCATTTACACTAGGGTTCCACGATGAGAGCTGCCGCGGCTGAGAGAGACCCAGCCCTCAGGTCCCTTTCCGCTTCCCTCTGAGTCCCACCGAAGCTGCAGGCGCGCACTGGGTTCTACTCCTAGCTTGTCACCCCTTCCAGAGGCTGTCTCGGTGGGGACGGGGAGGGGCCTGGGCCTCTACTTCCCCCTAAGCCCAGGCAGAGGATGGGCACCCGCCTGCTCCCTGGCTGGCCCCCATTGGTTTCTGCAGGGTGGGGGCCGGAGCACTGGGGGCTGCAACCACCTGGGTTCAGAGGCGCCAGCTCTGCGTCCTGCAGGGACTCTAGTCTGTCCTGCCGTGCTTTCTACCCACCCTGGCGTCCAGACAGGCGACAGTCCTCGAAGGCAGAGGGAGGGAAGCAGCCCAGTCTGGCGGGGTCCTGGAGGAAGAGGCCTAGAGCCAGGCATCGGGCCTGCAGGCTGGCCAGAGGGGCCCACCAGCCAGGAATGCCAAGGATGGACCCGGTGCAGAGGTGGCTTGGGAACCCTGGCCGCAGCCCCCTGCTGTCTGCTAAGGGCTCCCCAGGGGACCCCTGTGGCTGCCACTCACACCTGGCCACACCCGGTTGGAGTGGAGCTGAAAGCCCCTGAACCCGGTGGCCAGGAGCACCGTGGGCAGGCATGGGAACGGGCAAGAGACTACAAAGGGCTCTAAAGACAGGCTCACAAAGCTGGGTGGGGAGAGGAGGGATGGCGGCCGCTGGGCCTCCCCACAGGTGTGCAGCTGGAGGCTCTCAGGAGGGCACTTCTGGAAGGAGGGGTCAACAGGGGGTGTCATGCTGCCCACTACCCTTGGGTCCTTGGCAGAGAATGGTGGAGAATGCTCACTCCCCTGAAGACCCAGGCCAGGCCCCATCCCATGCAGCCCCCACTCCAGCCACAGGCGAGGACGGCAGGCTGCCAGGCCAGCCCAGGCTGTCCATCACAGGCCCGGCGGTCTCGGAAGACTCCGGTGTGATCACACTACAGGGTGCTGCAGCCTTCGCCCGCCGTCTCCACGCTCCGCTGCACACGCCCTCCCCGGCTGACCCCGTACCCGGGTGGCCCGCCCCGCACTACCCGGAAGTCCACCTGGGTCTGACCGCTCCTCCTCCCCGTCCCGTGCGGGGGTGTAGCCTGTGCCTGGATGTGCTCTAAGCGATGAGGTGCTCACAGGATGGCCCAGCAGGCGGACCTGCACGTTCCCCCGCCGCCTCTGGGTTTCCTGAGGTCACCGCCACACCCACTAAGAGGGCTGCCAAGAGGGGACCCAGCCACCACCCGGCCTGGTGCCTGAACTGAGGGACCCTGTTGCCACGCCCCGCCGCCCCTCCGGGGAGAGCCTGGGGTCAGCGACTGCCGGGACCGGGCAGCTCGCAGTGCGGAAAGAGAAGCCTGAAGCTGGGGGAGTGGGGCGAGGGGGGCGGGGGCACGGGAACGAAAGTGGCATCTAGACAGAGCTGAACAAAACAAAACCAAAACCCGAACGTGTTCTTGTCTCGGCTCAGGATCCAGGCGCCGCGGTGTCCAAAGCCCCTTAGCCGGACATCTCCTCTCTCTGCTCCTTGTTCCTGCGCACCTCGGCCGCGTGCAGCTCCTGCGGGGACCCGCAGGGTGGGCGGGGGCCTGCGCCGCCCCCCACCCCCAGCTCGCAGCCGCAGGGCCCCGCCTCACCCTGGCCTGGCCCCAAGCAGGGATCGGGCGGCGGGGGCGCTGGTGGTGCCGCGGGAAGGGACCCACTAGAGGAAGGGGCTCCTGGGGTCTTCCCCGGCCCTCAGCCCAAAGCGGCTCCCAGCTCCTAGCGCACACCGGATGCCCTTCCCCTGTCGGAGCACGTCAAAGTGCTCCGGGCTGTCCGGGTGCCACTGCGTTAGCGGCTGCGTCCCAGTGCCCTCCGCTCGCGCGCAGCTGAGGGCGCCCACTAAACGCCGGGTGCGCCCACCCAGCTGCCCCGCCCCGCCCCGCCGCGCACCTTCTCGCGCAGCCGCTCGCGCAGCGCCGCCAGGTGCGCCTCGCGGATCTCCTTGCTGAGCTCCATCTTGTAGTTGAGCTTCTCCTCCGCCAGGCGGCTGAAGTTGTTGTTCTCCTCCAGGGCCTTGTGCAGCACCTCGCGCTCGTGCTCGCGCCGCTCCGCCAGCTGCTTCAGCACCTGCGCCTCCTGCGTCTGCGCAGCCGCGGGGCGGCCGGGCGGGCGCGTGAGCAGCGGCCGGGCCCCGCCAGCCGCACGGATGTCCCCGCGGCCCAGCCCGGACCCCGGACCTGCGCCCCGAGTCCTGATCCTTGCGCCCCTAGCCGAGCTCCCTCATCCTGGTCTACCGCCTAGTGCCCATCACCCTGCCCCACTGCCCTTTGGACGAGTGTCCTCGTGGAGCTCAGGTCTACACTCTCCTGCGTGGGCGAGGGTGACCTCGCCCGGTTGGCCTGACGTCCCGGGCGTGAGCACGGAGACCCCTGAGCCCCTCACCCTGTCCGTCTGTCCGGCCGCAGAGCTGCCCACTCCCTGCTAGGCTGAGGGCAGCCTCCGTCCCTCCCTGTGCTCTCCAAGTCCCGCAGGCCCTGGGGCGGGGGCGGGGGGTGGGATGTCTGAGCAGCAAAGGGAACCTGAACCTGTGGGCTGTCACCGAGCCTTCGTGTCTCTCCCTCAAACCTCGGCCTGCAGAGCACAAAGTAGCTGTTCGGTGCATGCCAGGCACTGAGCTTCCTAAGGTGCAGGGGGTGGTGCTCCAGCTCCCCAGGGTCGTCTGCAGAGATCAAGTTGCAGCCAGGAGCCAGGGGCTGCTGGTGTCACAGTGTCTGGGTCCTGCTGCAGGAGGGGGCACCTGGTGCCCCCCCACAGGACAGCCTGAGGCTCCCAGGGGTAATTAACGCCTTCAGCTTCCTTCAGGATGCCAGCCACTACTGGTCGACCCTGGGAAGCCTGGGACCTGCTGGCCGGGAGCTGGAGCCACTGCCCCACCCTGTGGGCTTGTGCGACAGGACCGGCTCTGAGAGCACCCCTCTTTGGTGAGTTTGTCTCAGAGGGGCTAGTTTCGGGTGGCAGGATCCTCCGAGCTCCCGGCAGGTCCCGGTTTGCAGTGCCGCCACAGGGAGGCCTTTCCTTCTCCTCCTCTTGCCCAGGAGAAGGAGGCCAGTCCAGCCTCACATCCCCCCTTGAACTCTCCTGGTCAAGGCCACCCCTCCCCCCCGCCCAGTAAGTGTCTGGTTCCTGTCTCCCTGCAGCCGGCTGCCATTGGGGACCCTCCCTGTCCCCATTCTGATCTCCCAGGAGGAGGCCCAGAAAACCGTGAGACTCTCTCCACCCCAGGCTCCTGCACCTTGGGGACCATGTTCACAGCTAGCAAGATGCCCTGGCAAGACACCTTCATCAGGGCAGACGGGGGCCCTTACCTTCCTGCGCTCCTCAGCGGCCTCCAGCCGCTTCTGCAGCTCCTCCAGGGAGGCGTCCTTCCTCTTGGGAGGAGAGGAGAGCACGGGGCTCTCCGGCGACAGGTCGGAAGGCGACTTGAGGATGACCTCGAAGCTCTGGCCAGAGGCCCTCTTGTCCAGCTGCTTCACCTCCATGTCTGCAGGGCAAGGCCAGACAGGGCTTCAGGAGGGCCAGCCGAGGGGGCGGCGCTCGGAGGGGCGGGATCCCAGCACACGGCCAAACCGAGGCCTGAGCCCCTGTACGGCCCCTCCCCCGAAGCCAGGCGAACCAGGGGGGTCAGAAGGCACGGGAGGGGGCGCAGGCACACTCACCCCCATACTGGTAGATGGTGTTGGGGTGCGGCTGTGAGTAGAAGCAGGAGCAGATGAGAGACAGCACCGACAGCTCCTTCATTTTCTCCTTGTAGGCTGTGGGGTGGCAGGAGTCGGCGGGGG
>PVKM010036101.1:0-14922 GCA_004027735.1 Carollia perspicillata
ATTTCCTTTGCCAGATTGGGGAAGTTCTCCTTTACTATTTGTTCAAATAAGTTTTCCACTTGTTGCTCTTCCTCTTCCCCTTCTGGTACCCCTATAATTCGGATGTTGGAACGTTTAAAGATGTCCTGGAGGTTCCTAAGCTTCTCCTCATTTTTTTGAATTCTTGTTTCTTCATTCTTTTCTGCTTGGCTGTTTGTTTCTTCCTTCTGGTCCCCTCCATTGATTTGAGACTCAGTTTTCTTCCCATCACTACTGGTTTCCTCTGCATTTTCCATCATTTCACTTATGAAAGTCTTCATTTTTTCATCTAATTTGCGACCAAAATCAACCAATTCTGTGAGCATCCTGATTAACAGTCCTTTGAACTGTGCATCTGTTAGGTCGGCTTGGAGTAGAATGATTATTGTCTGAAGTGTTCTCTCTTGATTTAAGAATGGTCAAAGAATTTGAATAGGCATTTTTTTCAAAGAAGATTAAAAAGTAGCCAATTAACACATGAAAAGTTACTCAGTATCATGTCATTGGGGAAATGTAAATCAAAACCTCAATGAGAAACCACTTCACACTTACTGGAATGGATGTTGTGAAAAGAACAGAAAGTAACAAGTGTTGGCAAGTTTGTGCAAAAGGTGGAACCCCTGTGCATTGTTGGTATAAGTATAAAATGGCACAGCTGCTATAGAAAACAGTATGATGTTTCCTCAAAAAACTAAACATAGAACTACATTATGAATCTAGCAATTGAAAGCAGGGACTGCTGATGTTTTTACATCCATATTCATAGCAGCATAATTCACAGTAGCTAAAACAGGAAAACAACTCAAGTGTCCATCAATGGGTGAATAAATGGATAAACAAATGTGATATATCCATATGGTAGAATATCATGCAGCCTTAAAAAGGAATTAAATTCTGATACATGCTGCAATATGGATGAACCTTGAAAAAAACATTCTAAGTAAAATAAGGCAGACCCCAAAGGACAAATATTGTATGATTTCACTTATAGGAGCTACCTGGAATAGTCAAATCATAGAAACAAAGGGGAGAATCGTGGTTTCCAGGGGCTAGGAGGGAGTAAAGGTAGGAAGTTATTATTTAATGGATAGTTTCACTTGGAGAAAATGAAAAAGTTCATAAGATGGATGGTGGCAATGGTTGCATAGCAGTGTGAATGTACTTGTGCTACAGAAATGTACACTTAAAAATGGTTAAGCCCTGGCTGGAGTGGCTCAGTTGTTTGGAGCACCATCCCATAAGTGAAAGGTCACCAGTTCAATTCCTGGTCAGGGCATATGCCTAAGTTGTGGGTTCAGTTCCTAGTTGGGGCATGTGTGGAAGGCATTCCATCTCTCTCTCTCTTTCACTCTTTCCCCTCTCTCTTTTTTTCTCTCTCTCTCCTTTTTCTCCCTTCCACTTTCTCTCAAATGGGAATTAAGCAAAACTTTAAAAGTGGTAAATTTTATGTATATTTTACTAAAATTTTGGAAAAAGTTTTTGTGTTGTTAGGGTACCTCTTTCCTTGGCCTTTGGCTAAAGAGAGCAGACTTCACTTGGGTGTGTCTGTCTGTCTGTACCCAAGGCATTTCTGGGTTGCCCAGAAACTCAGGAAACTCTCATTGGTGTCATTTCTGAGGTCCTGGGGTTCCTAGCCAGTCTGTCTTCTCATCTCCATCATTTAGTCTTTTTATGTTGGTTATATGGATAACATTCAGGGATTTTTAGGTGCACTTTTTGGGAGGAGTAGAAAAAAATATGTCTACCTTTCCAAAACAGAAGTCTCCAAATCACTGTCCATTTTATGGAAAGAGTTCTGTCTAAGTTTCATTTCTTTCTGTAGCTAGTGAAGTTTCATTTATTTCAATTTAGTGTATAAAACTATGGCTGAAATAATTTTTGTTTTTATAGCAAGGGCTGCTACTTCTGAAATCTGATGTTAAAATTTCTAGACATTTGCAGAACAGCATTCTAACATCAGAGGAGTAGCATGTGGTCATCCACTGTAGCATTTCATCCCCAGCGCCTCTTTTGACCCATGTTTCAATAATGCTGGTCCAGGTGTGTTTGACTAGTGCCCTCTCACAATCAAAACTATTCATTTTACTTGTGCTGACACCTCTCTTCTTGCCCTAACTGTTCATTTCTTCAATTCATACTTTTATTAGCATATGTGACCAAACATACTTAGGTTGGACTTGTCCTCCTGTCCTCCTCAGAACTGCTAGTTTTTAAAATATTCCTTGGGTGAGAAATCTTGGTATGGAAGTAAAAGCAATGGGTTTAAATTAGGATATTTGGGTTCTTGTCCTCATATTGCCATTAACCAGATGATCATTTCATTTCCCAAACTTCAGATTTCTTATCATTAAAAATGAGGGAAGGAAAATTCAGTCATTCTTATGAGCGCTTCCTGTTTAAACCAGCTTTATGTTTGAGCTGCATACCTCTAATAAAGTCAAGACATCATCAGAATGGGGCGGGGGTGGGGGTTGAAAACACAGGTGTCACCATAGGTGGATCTCCTTGATGGTTGTCGGTTGATGGGGAGGGACCAGCAGTTGACGGACAGTATGTGTAGACTTTCCATTAAGACTCCTGTTTGGAGTTTGCAACCATCATTTTTTATTTTCATTGACAGTTGCACTTGGAGCAATACCCAAATTATGAGTGATTTTTGTCTATTTTTCCCCTTGAAGTTATCTGCCTTAGTCATAGGTCTTCTTTCTCTTTTGCCTCTTCTGTGCCGTCTCTTCACAGCCCTCTCCCATCCTTTCTTTCCTGAAGCTGAAGCACTCACCTTAGCAGAGTAAGTCACCTGTGTTTTCTCTGCCTCCCATGGCTCTTGTACCAAATACAGGAAAGAGGAGCTAGCCCAGGGCCTGCTGCACTAGGGGAGGTGAAAGCAATGTAGGTATGATGGACAGAATTTATTTCAGAGCAAGAGGAAGAATGATGTGAGAAAGAAAATGGGGCAGAAGGGGAAGGAGGAGCATGCAGGAGAACTGATGGAATGGCGAGATGGATGAGCAGGGTGGCTTGGGGAGACAGGAATGCAAACAGAGGGAAATTTTCTGTGGAGATGAATCATCCTCACCTGTCAGCCACCAGGCCTCAGCAAGCTGGCAGCCTCTTCCTCTCTCAGACTCTGGGTTGTTTTTAGCTGCCAGCCTTGCATGGCGGCATTCTGCATCCTATTCCTAGTAAAGTCAGCCACAGGGACAGGGTCATTCCTCAGAGCAGCATGGCTGAGCCAGTCACAAATGCCCATTTTGATCACAGAATCTGCATCACCTTTGCTGCTTGCAGGGCACCGTTTTAGCAGGTGCTAAGAGAGTGCACCATCCATTTTCTGGAAACAAGACCCTGGCTTCTCACTGTCCACAACAGGAAAGGGCATAAAGAACCAGTATCCTCAACCCAAATCACTGGGCATCAGTTTAAGAGTTTTTCAAGAAATGGACCCCTGCAAGGATTTGGTGCACGATACAGTCTTCATTTCCAAAGGACCATGATTTCCATGGATCACTTTGTAAAGGAAGTCAAAACCAAACATTTGAGTGAATGAGAGAAAGCATGCTGGGGGTAAAAAGCATCCGGACCTTATGAGTGTATGTGTGTGCTCACGTGTGTGCACACACTCAGCATACATGTTTTTCAGGAGATGATGCTGACTATGAACATGGTTCCCCATCCTTTCTTTCTCCTTGCTGTCACCTTCCTCTCCCTGCACTCCTTTGCAGGACAAGTGCCCTGGCCCCATCCATGAGACAGCTAGGCTCTGTCACTCTGTGGAGAGACCTGTTCTGCCGGACTGGGAAGGGTCTGGGTCAGTGCACACCCCACCGTCACAATGCGCCCCCCACCAAACTTCCCCCAGGTGAGTGTGTGGGATCCAACCTTCCCCAGCAGAGCCCACCTCTCCCTGACCTCTTAAACTCAATGAGATGTCAAGAGTTTCCACCACGTGGGAGAAGGGAAGAAGGAAAGGACAGAATTCCCAGCCCCAGTGCCAGGCCCCACCCTAGCAGAACTGTCAGCAAGGTGGAGTGAAAGCAGGCCTTTCTCTGGACTGTTGTGGAAAAGGTAACTCCTATGAACTCTCTGCTCACAGGCAGTGTGAACTCTGGGCCTTTGGGGACAAGGCACATAATAGGCCTATTTAGTATGAGAAAATGGGGGGCTGGAGATGGCAGACACCCCAGAATGTTGTGCTTCTATTGTTCACTGCATAGAAACTATAGAAAATTACTACAGAAGCCCTGATCCTTCTGGGGGCTAACATGGTTCAGCTACCCGTGTGGCCTGAACCACTAAGACCCTGAGAGGCAGAGCATTGGAGCCTCATGCTGTGCCCCTTCTGGCCTCTCCTGCCCTGGGGTTGCTGGGGCACTGGCTGCAGCCTTCCAGCTGCTACGGAAACCAGCCATGAGATGGCCTGGCCACCCTTCACTTCTCAGTCAGGGATCCCAGCCTCCCCCTCCCCCCGTGAGACGCGTCTCCATGACAAAAAGACTGCAGAGCCCCTGGCAACAGAGGAGCTGTATGTTAACGAAGCAAGGCTCTCGCCCACCTTGAGGTTCCCTCTTGTGATCCCTGCCATGGTGCCTTTGAATCTGTCCTCAGTGAGGAGAAAGAGAAAGCTAGGCTTCCTTCTGTGGTGGTGCTGGGTGGGGATTCAGAAGGCTGTCTTCTGCCATCTGGGCAGTCTGGGGCCATGAAAGGTGAGAGCCTCTGAGCTTGCATGACCTCTCCCTCCTGGCTCTCCCTCAGAGTTCTCATTCTGGGTCAAGAAGAGCCCTTTGGGGCCCAGAGCCATCTTCTCAATCAAGCTTGGTCCTGTCTCCCCATCACTAGGTTCCTCCCCACCAGCCTGCCCCTCCTCTGACCTCTGAGCTGCCTGGGGCTGGGCAGGCTGTGTGTCACTGTGAGCCTCAGAGGCCCACAGGAAGACCAGCTTCGTGAGTAGGGGGACTCTCTTTGCCCCCCCTTGCCACAGCCCTGAGGCCACTGCTTGTCTCCAGGAGCACCTCCCACCAGGCCTTCCTCTGCCCCAGCTGGGAGGGCAGTCTCAGTCTGAGGACATTATTAGTTTTCCCAGAGCTCATCTCAGTCTTCACACAAATATCGACACATGCTGTGTGCAGGGCTGGGACTTAGCTTCTGACCGGAGTCCTGAGGGGTGTTTGGGGTGTTCGGATGGCCTTGGCCCCCCTCCACCATGTCAGCCTCCTCAATTAGCAGTGAGTCCAAGCCAACATCTGCTACAGGAGACAGCCTGAGCTAACTCCACAAAATCTCCCTCAACTGTCTGCTTAGGTGGGAGAGGAAAGAGCCAGGAGTCAGATTCCTAGGATCTCATTGCATTTCTGTCACTAACTTTCTGAGTGTCCTGTGTAAAGCTACAAACCTCTGGCAGTCTTTTTCCTAGTTTGGAATAACAGTAATCACCATTCACTGCACACTTATAGACTCAATTTTTATACATTCAGGAAGTGATAAATAACAAGTTATATTTATTATAAATATATTTATAAATATATAAAATAAACATAACAAGCATGGAGTGCTGGCTGACCAGTCAGAGCAGATTAACAGACAAAATGACCTGTGTACTTTTGCAGGGGTGGCCCAGATGAATGTCAGCTCCACATAGGTCTCATTTAAATTGCACACAACCACAAAATATAAATATCATTATTATCTTATTATAATTATTATTCTCTTGACAAATTAAAAAACTGAGACTCAGAAAGGTTAATTACCTTGCCCAAGGTTGCACAGCTAGAAAGGGGAACCAGGAAAGGGGAGCATGTGGGAAGGGTGCTCCTTGGAAAGGATCACTGCCTTCTCTGATTGACAGCTGTGCAAGCACAGTGCTGTCCTGGGCGGGAGATTGGGTAGCAACGCCCTACTCCCATCCCCCTCAGGTCAGGGTCTTTGTTTTAGGACATGGTCAGAGCCCAGGTTTTTAAAGGCCACCCAAATGCAACACCAGCCCCTTCCTGGGGCCACCCTCACACAGACAGCTCAAAGGCTGGACAGGCTGGCTGCAAGAGCAAGATGAGCTTGGGGCCTAGACAGGGCACATCTGACTGGCCAGAGTGAGCCAGGGCCCAGCCCTCTTCCAGCATCGTCACTGCCTGCCCCAGGCTAAGCAGTCCAGAGGAACACTGGGGATGCCACAGGTCAGCCTCAGTGGCCTGGACAGAAGAAAAAGAAGCTACTAGTAGCTCTCATACAACTCCCCATCAGAGTCTGGCATCCTGGGGACAGACAGACACATCATGTGTTCTGGCATTTGTCCTTAGATAGTGACCTGTCATGTCTCACCTGTAGCATCATACCTGAGAGAACGTGCTGTGGCTCAGGGACTGAGTCCCTTAGGTAGCGAGCACTGCTGTGGAGGGGGCTTCTCTACTCAGTACCTGTTAGGAAGTTTCTGAGAGAAACTCTGGCATCAGGAAGTATGTTTTGTGACACAATACAGTGATCCCTCACCTGTCTCAGGAGTTACATTCCAGAGACCCCCGTGATAGGTGAAAATCCGAAAAGTAGCGGCGTTATATTTATTTTATTATTTATATATATTTTCAGGCTTTATAAACCCTTCCCACACTCCTATAAACCTTTCCCACACTCTTATAAACACTTAATATGCTCTTAAACACTTTCTACACTTTTAAACCTACACAATTTTAATAACATATAAAATTCTATATGGATAGTCACCAGTGAAGTATACAGTCGTCCCTCGCTATATCACGGTTCACACAGTGAAGCCACAATAAGTGAACTGCGATATAGTGAGGGACAACTGTATTCCAACGAGTGCCTGTCAGGCCTCTCTGTATCTTTGGAGGAATCAGGAACAGGGGGCAATGCCTGGGTCTCAATGCCTGAGACTCAAACCTGGGTCTCTGTGAAGTAAGAGGCATATAAAGCCCAGTGCACAACAGTGAGACGGCACACTGCCTGGAGACAGGCAGGCCTGGAGGCTCTGCTTGTGTGCAGAGGGAAGACCACTGAACTGTGCATGAGGAAACTGAAGTCTGATTCTGTCTCTCCCATTAATTCAGTTCAATTTGGCTCACTCATCTCCAGTCCACAGTAAATGCTCAATAAATCATCTCATTTTTTTTGAACCAGGGAATAAATATCTTCATCAATATATAACTAAGTAGATATTTAACAGATGCCTATAAAATGGATTTAATACATTTTCAAACAGTGCAGTCAGAAGGAGGGGTTGTGTTGGAAGACAAGACAGTGCCTGAACCCAGGTTCTCCTAATCTGTTGAATGCATGCCAGCCTAGCTGTCCTTCATGGTGGTACAGCAGAGTGAGTAGATGAGGAGTCACAGAGAAAAGACTCCGAAAAGCATGTAGTTATGTCCAAACCTAATACATTAAAATGTAGGTGAAATTTATGACATAAATTTTGATGAGTGAATGAACGAAGAAATAAAAACAAGCTGACAAATTGTGAATGACTCTCCCTCTTTTCCAACCCCATGCCCTCCTGCACCCTTCCTGTTTTCTGCTTCAATTGCCATATGAATTTATTGCTCCTGCCAAGTACAGGCAGCTGAGATGGAAATGTTAATTTATTGGACCAGACAGGTGTCGACATAGCTCTGATAAAGTGCTCCTACGTGCCACTCCAAAGCCCACTGTCTGGAAACCACATGCCCTGCCACTGTGAAGCTGCTGTGTTTGAGGTCTCATAGCTGCTTCTGGCTGGATCTGGCCCCCACCCCGCCATCTGTCTCAAGTCCCACTGCCCCTTCAGAAACTTCTTATGAGCTACATGAGTCCCTGAAGCCACCTATGACTGAGTTCTTGGTGTTCCTTCTATCTGGAAGGCCCTCTGTTGCCATGTAAGCCACCAGGACCCTACCTGTCCTCGAAGACCCAGATCCCCTGCTGGCCCCTCCATGCAGCCCTGCCCCACTCCTCTGAGCTGGAGATGAGCTCTCATTCCTCCCTCCAAGGCCCTTCCGGCATTCCACGTGTTCTGTCAGCACTGAGTGCAGTTGACCCTTGATAACGTGGGTTTCAAATGTGCAAGTCCAGTCCACTTACATGTGGATTTTTCCAGTAAACACTGCAATTGCATTTTCTCTGTTATGATTTCTTAAAAAATGTATTTTTCTAGTTTAATTTTGTTATAAAAATAAAATATAGAATACATATAACAGACAAAATAGGTGTTAATCGACTATTTGTATTCTAAGTAAGGCTTCCAGTCAACAGGCGGTTATTAATAGTTAAATTTGGAGGGAGTCAAAAGTCATATGTGGGTTTTCAACTTCATTCTTCAAGAGCCAACCCCATGTGATATCCTCTCCTGCTAGACCACAGGCTCCTGAAAAGCTGAGCCTGCCTGATGAATATTTAAGTCGCCCCACAGACCCTGCACTCGGTGTGGTGCCTCGCGTAAGGGAGATGCAACATGGTACGGTTTGAGGAGAGTGGGGTACAGAGTAAGGCACCCCCAGGTTCTGCTCCTAGTCAGTGGGACCTTGCTGCTGTGGGACCGGCTGTGGCACAGGCTGCGTAACCGCACTGTGCTGCAGCTTCCTCCTCTGTAAGATGGGGTCACACTAGTCACCCGTGTGATGGGAATTCATTGGTTTACTGTGTCTACAGGTAGCAGTCACTCGAGTCGTCTCTTTCTTTTTGTTCTCCTACCTCACTGGGCTCTGTCACTTTCAATGGACTAAGACCTATCAGCACAACCTTCCGTTCCTCCTTGATTCACCTCTGGGAATGGGAGTTTGGCACAGATGATAAAAGCTATGCAAGCCACGGGGAAGACACCAGCTCCGGAATGTTGCTTTGACTGGGTTGTGATTGCCTGTGCTGGTGGGTAACGTGCTATAGATGACTGAAGGTAGGGAACTGTACTCTAAGGAGGTTTGAATATTAACCTAGTTCAGCTCAAGGCCTATGCTGGGAAGTGGGCTTCCCAACCTGGTCTCAGAGGAAAGCCAGTGTGCTTTTTGATGTTAATAGCTGTTCTGAGTGACAAAAAAAACAAAAGGATTCTGTGGTCCAAGGAGTGTCAGACACTGAACAGGTGGTCTAGAATAAAACTGAAATGCCCTCTTTGGTTTTTTGTGGTGTTAGGGGAAAGGGGACCTTCCAAGTGCCCTGGGTCTCACTCATCCTCATCACCTGCCTCTCCTTCTGTCCTGATCCTTCTCTGGGCTCAGGCACCTTAAGGCAGGGGCCACTGCTTCTTCACCTGTGGCTCCTCAGGGCCCAGCACAGTTCCTAGGTCATGGTAAACAATCCAGGTTAGTTGAAATTATGAACACATTGTGTGCCCTGAGGTCTTGGCACCTGGCTGGAGTGGCAGTGTGTTTGATACTGGCCAGGCACATGGAGTGCATTTCCGCTGGCCATGGAGTGCTGGGCCCAGGAGTCAGAGAGGGCAGCAGTGGGATAAGGTGACACGGAGGTGGGTGTCTGCCCTTGTGCAGGTGCTGCTTATACTCTGGCCTCTCACCGAGTGTGACATCCCTGAGCCAGAGGGGTGAGTGACTTCCAGCCAGAGGTAGGCATATGTCTGTGGGGGACCCTGGCTTCTGCTGGGCAGAGGTGCTGGGATCACTGGAGCGCATTTCTGCACAGAATACATGCACGTGGCCAGCTCTTTACCCAGAGGAACCAGAACAGTGATCCTCCATGTCCAGTTAGGTTACCTGTGGGCTCCTGGAGGCAGTGTGGACAAAGACATGGGTATTCATCCCCAGCTGGCTCTTTCTCCAGTGCACTTTTGATGTGGCACCTGCATGTGCTGTGCATCCATTGTACACATGTACACACCCCTGCTGTTGGCCAGACACCCCTGGGGCATTGTAAACGTGGCTGTGGGAACCGTAACCCTGGGCGTCCATTCTTGCTCCTCAGGTCCATTCTGGGTAGTAAGCTGACTCCGGCGGATGTTACAGTTTTACTTCTTGCTCCCATATGTTTTCTATTCCTGGCTGTTCTGCCTTTTAATTCTCCTTTTTACTTCTTAGTTTTTCATTCAAGCAATTTATATCTGTCTTTTACCTCTCATCCTCTTTCTTCCCCAGTGAGCATACTCATCCCTTGCCTATTGATGTTCCATGAGCCACATCAACACTCTCAATTAAAGTTTCCAAATTCAACTCTGGCTGCCACCCTGACTTCTCTGCCCTCATGGGGCCCAGGCAGGCTCTCTGCTGTCCTCCAAGCTGCTGTCCTGAGCTGGGGTCATGAAAATGAAATATTCAACTTCTCTTCCAACTGGAAATGCTTTACAAAATTTTCTCCAAGCCCACAGAAAATGAAACTTTAAAACAACAATGGTGTCAGGAACAACAAGTCAACCACAAGATTAGCAACCAATAACAGGCTCTGGAACCCAAAACCCTCCAATGTGATCCATCCTGTGGGCATCAGAGGGCAGCCATCACAGTGTGGGACCCAGCCCTGGGCATGCGGCTCGCCACCATGGTCCAGGCTAAGCATGTCTGCTCTCACTGTTTTACGTTGGCTTAACTAACGATCTTCCATCCCTGCTGCTTCTCCCTTCAGCCCTCACACTCTCCTGATGCTCTTCTTTCTCCCCTCCAGGTATGGTCAGCTGCTGTTTCCCTGATGCTCTCTCTGCACCCTATTCCCTGGCCCAGTTCCTGCCGCTTTTCCCTGCAGCTTATTGATCTTCACTGTCCACAGTCAGCTCCTTCTTTTGCCCCTTCCTTGCCCCCTCCCTCTGTCTTCCCTGAGGAGCCCTGGTCTCAGGCTCACTTGGGTTCGGAGTTTCAGGGAAGCAGACACCTCCAAGTACACGGAGCCTGTTCCTTCTTGTCCCTCAGGTCCTAGTGCACATGCCTCCTACTTAAAGAGGCCATCCCTGTTCTCTCTGTGGATTTCTTTTGACAGCTCATCACTATATTTTCCCTCATTCAGGGTCTCTCTCTTCCCGCCAAATGCAAACTATGTGAGAGCAGGAGCCTTTTCCTTCCTGTTCTCCTTTTCTCACTTTCCTTGTTCAATGCTATATTCCCAGGGCCTGGAATAGTATCAGGCACATTGGAAAAGCTCCACTGGAAAGGAAGGGAGGAAAGGCCAGAAGGAAGAGGGAGAGAAAAAAAAAAGGGAAATAAGGAAGGAAGAAAGGAGAAAGGGGAAGAAGAGAGAGAGGAAGGAAAGGAGGGAGAGAGAAAGGGATAATTTATACTATTTACAATATTAACCCACTGAATCCTCAAACAGTTTCATGCGCTAGCTCCTATTATCTCACTTTTCAGATGAAGAAACCGAGGCAAAATGTTTAGGTAGCCTGGCCAAGGTCAAACCACTAGTAAGTGGCAGCACCTGGACTCAAAACTAGGCAGTCTCACACCAGAAACTGGGCTTGTAACCATCGTGCTCTGAGTCTCAAATTATAGGCACAAGGCTGGTAGCACTGGGGGCTCCACCTGCTGTTCTAGGGCCCGTGTCTGTTAGGAGGGAAGCTCACTTTTACTTGGCATCTACTGTGGGAGTCAGGCTACATGCAGGATTTCATGCATTTCATTTTCATATTCATCACAACCCTCTGAAAAAGGTGTTAGCAATGTCACCTTTCACAAATGAGAACCCTGAGGATCAGAGAGACTGAGGGGCTGGCCAGTCACATACCCAGTGGAAGCAGAGGCCAGATCCCTGTGGTCTCCTGGTTCCAAATCCAGGGTTTTCTTTGTTCCTCATGCTACTTGGCTGTCCATGAAAGATGCTCCTGTCATCATGAGTGAATGCATCTCCCTGTTTTGAAAACTCTTGTTCTATATAAGCGTGGCGTAAGTGTGCTTATAATTGCCTAAGTATGGGCTATGGTTATTTCTATAAAATGTTGAGCATTGGGCCTCAGGCAAGGATATGACATGGTCCAATGGTAAAATCAGGTTCAGCTCATGCCATTCCAGTGGAGGAGAATTGTCCAGAACATGGAGCCTTTCTTCAGTGGGGCCTCCATGTACTCAACACTGTGTTGTGTGGTATGTAGTTGGTCCTGTGCAGAGGTTTCCTGGGATGAGCAGCATCAAAACACTGCAATCTCCCAACCACCCCCTGCAATCATTTACCTTTACCTCAAAACCTGTAAAAGGCAGGGCTTCAGGTGGCTGTGACTGGTCAGTAGGTCTTTGCATTGGCTGACTGTATAATCCTGTGGGGTGCTTTGAAAATGTTCAGCCCTGGGCCCCTCCCCGTCCCAATTAACCTCATCTTTGGGGATGGAGATCAACACTTTCTTTAAGATTCCCCAGGGGCAAGCACTGATGGAGTGCCCAGCCATTTGGAGCCAGGAGCCCCAGATTCCTGTCCTCCATGTCTTCTATGGCATGGCTATGAGGGGGTCCAGGCAGACGAGAAGAGAGAGGTAATGAGGCTGTTAATCAGTGACACTAATCCATGCTAATGTATTGTCCCTTCCAGATAGCAGCATGGTCTCATTCAGTTAAAAATCGCATCTCCTTGAGAAGGCCCTTGAGAAGTGAGTGATGGGAATGCCGAGAATGTCAGAGAACTGGCAGGAGGAGTGTTGGGGGCAGGAGACTTTTCACTGTGCTACAGTTCCCTCTGTTAGCGGCCACCTCTATAGCTTGTGACAAAGATTGGCACAGGAGTGGCAAGGATGTACTCCCAGGCAGACTTCCTTCTAGCCACATATTTGACAAGCACCGATCAAGCTCCCCCCACCACCCTCACGTGCAAGGCACACAAGCAAGCCATTCATTAACAGCAGGTGTGATGTTAAGGAAGCGGATAGGACCCGCACCTCCCCTTAGGAGATTTTGACTACAGTCCAACTGCAACCAAGCTGGAGAGAGGACAGCTGGTGCTGAGGCTGAGCTGGGATATAAGAGATACACTATAGCAGGTGCTGGGTCTGCCCCATGCAGGCGTCTCTCCCACCATCTTCATCGCCCACATGCTCCAGCCTGACCTACATACAACATATTCAACCTTGTCCTGGGCACTGCCAAGCTTTTTCTTATGGGCTCACTTGGCCATAGTCTTGCCCCTCTGCAAGCCAGGATAATTCAGCTGGACATGGTAATGAGCATCAGGCAAAATGGTGTGTGAGTGACCATTTAGGGAGAGGGGAGGGTGGCAGTTAAGGGGAATAGTGAGTGTCAGGAGATTAAAGAGCTACAGAGCCCAAAGGGATGTGGAACCTCTCCCACTAATTACCCCCCTTTCCCTCCTTCATCTCCCTGCTTCTCTGTCTCCACCCTGGGAAGATGCTTTCCCCTCCGCTGCCACTGTTAATTCATGTAAAAGACTGGACCAGGGAGACACCACCAGTCTCTCACCAGGCTGTAATGATGAGGCAGCCGGAGGGATGGTGGGATTGATTGGGGCCACTTTCACTATGCAGAGTTGCTACCCTACTAAAAGGGAAGCTTCCGCTAAGCTGTTTCCTCCTGCTGACTTCTGTCCTCTCACCATGCCATGACCACTTGTCTCAGTCATGAAGTAGGGGTGGTTGGGCCAAGGCAAGAGGAGAGTGTTGCTATTGGGACCTGAACTCCTCAAGTCCCTTTAGGCGTACCCTGTAAGTGAGGAACAAAAGCAACTTTTCATTTGCTCACTGTCTCTGTAAGCCGAGTTTCTGAACCGTGTGGATGCTGAAACACTGAAGCATGAGTTGGAGATAGGCAGACACAATCTATTGTTCCACACTGACCTTCTGTTTGGTGTGCTGAACACAGTCAGGATTTAGGTCAGAAAGGGGCTAGACTCAAGCCCTGCTCCCCCGAGGCACCAACCTCTCTGAGCCCAGTTTCCCTGTCTGGAGACCACCTAACCAATCTCTGACGGTCGCTGGGAGGAAGAAGTGAAGTGTTGTATGTGAAGTTCTCGGTGCAGTCCTGCAGCCAGAGACGTGCTAGTGGAGCACTAGACTGCGCCCCTCCCTCTCCCTTGCATGCAGGAAGCACACATTTATGCCAGATCCTGTGGGTTACATTTAAATGGCACAATAGCCAAAGGTATACTGTATTATACACCTGTATCTGTTGACTAAAAAGCCTATTGTATTTGCCTTTAAATAAAATTACCAGACTATTTTTCTCATATTCCCAAACCAAAGGGTCAGAAATGTAAAGCTTAGCAAAACACTCTAATGGGAAGCTTATAAATATTTTTAAAACATGTTGTAATTGTAATATTTTCTGTGTTAACTGGCCTTGCAACCATTTTTATGGCATAATCTGCTCATTTAACTCAATAGTTTGATAACTTTTCAAAACTTTGCTTCATAAATGAGAAAACATAAGAATAAAATAAGACTTACTTGGTTGATATCCTAAAGCAAATTAGAGGCCACATCTGATTAGAATCTTCCACACTTGAAGTTTAATGTTATTAATTAAATCTCTTAGTCACAGTTCTTTTCTTGGGACAAATGAGTTTTGTCAGAGGAAACAGAGTTATCTGAGAAGAACTTTCAAAGGCCGAGAAGGAAAAAGTCAACATAGCCCTGTTAGAGTAGTCCAAGAGTTTAATCTCATCTTGTTACAAGAAAAGGTTTTTTTTTCCATTGAATCTTATAACTCTTTTTTTCTCTCTCCTAGCTTGTCTTTAATAGTCATTAGTATTATTGTAATTCTCTATGCCTTATTATGGCCATGCTACGAGACAGGGAACTTGACAAAGAAATATCTTGTTCTGTTATTCTATTCGGAAAACTTCATCAATAATTGACTTTAATTTTTCAATTTTGCCATCTAGAAACAAAAAATTCCCATAAATTTCCCAAAACAGGAATCGAATATAGCCCATTTAATTACCAATAAGTAAACTAAGTGATTTTTCCTTCATAAGGTGCCTGAACACATTCATAATTGGCTGAAGTATCATAGAAACAATCATTCAATATAAAGAGGAGAGAAGAGGAGG
>PVKM010036102.1:0-14932 GCA_004027735.1 Carollia perspicillata
CTCCATCCACAGCCCTGTCCCAGGGTTAAGCCACTGTGCCCCGAGCCTCAACCACCAAATCAGAAAGTTTGCTCTTAACGCGCCAGACCGTGAGCAGCTGAGGCTCGGTAAAAATTTGTGGAAAACAGGGGTGCCCTCGGCAGGATGGAGAATTTAGATGTTGGTACCAGCCCCTCAGACTCTGGTCATGCTCCTCGCAGTCCACAGTCGTGAGCGGATGTACACAGTGGTGTCCATTACATGCAGCTTCTGGCTTTGTGCCCACATTCTCCGTCAAAAGCTTCGTTCCTCCCTGCCCCCCAACTCAGGCCGGCTGGAGCATACTTTTGTCAAGATATTTTTTTACACCTGAAAGATAACCAAACACCAAATTCAGATTTGTGTCTGAGGTGTTTCACTGGAAAAGAGCAAAGCGCCTGAAGTCCCCTTTTGTTTTGGCGCTGCGCAGCCGGGTGCGCCAGGATGTGGGGTGCAGCGCCCAGGTGATGTTCTGGAAACCGTAGGGGCCTGTACACGGTGTCTACAACGGGGATTTAATTGGGAAAGAGCTTCCCACAAGGTTGCACGTTAGGACAACGACAGCTCTTTTGGAAAGTTACTGCAAGAAAAAGGAGTTTTTGGTGGGAAAAGAACTGGCCCTCAATGACAGAGAGAAAGAGGACCTAGGTCCCTGGGGGACAGAAGGCAGGTAGGGGGTGCTGAGAGTAGACACGGAGAGGAAGGAGGAAGGAGGTCGGCACATAAGGCATGCAGGGCACAGCCCAGGGAGGCTGGCGGATGGCTCCCCACCACTCCTTCCAGCTGCCAGGATGAGCGGGAATCGCCCCGATTTCAGCCTCTGCTTACAGGGCCAAAAACGGACCAGCTGGTCCAGAAGGCAGCTGAGGTCTGTCTTCTGAGTCCTGCCACCCCCTAACCCCACCAGAGCCTCCAAACCGCGAAATCAAACCAAAATGGCCAGTCAAACCTGGAGAGGTTTCATCCCTGGGGCAAGGGGGAGGGAACAAGCTTTTTTTTTTCTCCCCCCTTTTGAACTGAGGATTCAAAAGAGACCACAATCTACTCTTGAATGCCATCCCAGTAGAAGGATTGTGGGTGTGTCTCATTCTTTTATTCTCCCCCCTCCCCCTGCCCAATTCTTAGACGTAAAACCTTTGAAGAATTAGTCCCAAACTTGGAGTGCCTGGGTCATTGAAAGAGTTCCAAATGATAAAGCTTGCCCTTCATTTTGAATACGGGCACATTGTAAAAATGCAAAGCAATTAGTAGTTAGTTCTAGGGTTTGAGTCAGCTTCCCAATTTCCTTTGCTCTTGTGTGATGGAAATCCGAAATCCAGCCTTGGGGCAGGAGCATCTCGGAGCTGGTGGCTCTTATGGGTTCCACGCTGCCAGCACCACGGGCAAGCGCTGGCTTCCCTTTGGGGACCCGGTACCAGACGTTTGCATTACATCTCAAGCCTGGGGCAGATGAAGAAGAGAGGGAACTCACTTAATCTCAAGGTAACAAAGTGGACAACTTGAGGGCAAGAGACCCTGGGTCTGGTTCGCCTTCTTTAGGAATTTCCAAGGGCAGAACTTGGGGACAAGGATCGACTTTCCGACTTGCCAGCCAGAGGCAGGAAAAGCAGTCCCTGGGAGACACAGGCAGTAGGCTTGGGAGCAGGGCTTGGAGCGGGCAACTGAGACCTAGTGCCCATCTGCACAGAGCCAGTTAGGGGCCGCTAGCTGGGGAGCAGGTAGGTGTCCACGCTAGCACGTGCACTATTGACACACAGCCACGTGGGCATGCGCTAATGGAAAGATGCGTGGCTGAGCAATCCCCCGATGCCTGCATTTCTTGCAGGCATGGCTTGTTTAATAGCCAGGGAATTGAGTGCCTTATCCAGCCCCTTTCTCTTTCTTGCTGAGAAATGTAAAAAGGAACCCATACTATATATATATATATTCTGAAGAAGCATGTGCATTTTTTTTTCTTGAGAAATATCTAGCGCCATAATATTTCTGATTTAAGGGGCGAGGGAAATCTTTGAAGTGAAGGAAATCAGTGGGGGACGAACTATCTTTTCCTGATTTTTTGTGCCAGTCCTCAAAGCCAGTAATGGGATTTAAAATGAGAGATTCCCAGTCCCCATCCTCCCTCCCACTCCATTTCTCTCTCTTCGCCCCAGAAAACATCTGCGGTAACCAACTACACGTCTAAGGGGATGGTTTAAAGAAAAACAAGGTTTAGAGCGTGCATCAACTTTCTTTTTCTTTTTCAAATGAAGCTGGGAAAAAAAAATTCCAAGGACAATTTAAGCACCAAACGACATCGAACAGATATTTTTCCAAAGCAAAATTTTTCTAATTCGTTTGTTTCCCATTCTTAGGAATAGAGAAAAGGGCAAACCCCATCTTCCTGCACGAGACTGGCACGAAATTTGGGGGCAGTGTTTGTTTAAGGCTGGTGGGCGGAGGACAGGGCACAGGGTGGACTCCAAGGAGCCCGGTGCACAGCAGGCCTGGGGCGTGCGGGCTGGGGTTCCCGTTAGCTGGGCTCCTCGCCTCCTGTACTGAGGACCCAGACTGCGCTAAAGCACCAAGCAGGGCAGTGGCCCCCTGTGGGCACAGCCTTGTGGGGGTGGAGGGTGGAGAAGGGGGAAGGGCATTTTATTCCAGGGCTCAGTGGGGCAGCGGGACAATCTGCGCCAGTTTTCTTCGCCCAGGCGTAGGGCGTGCCCTTTTCGCGGCTGCTCTCATGCCCCTGGGCTGGGCGGTTTAGAGACCAGGCGCTGTTCCCTCCTCCCCAAGATTCAGAACCTCAGGGATCCCGACAGTTTCCCCGGACGCTGACCACAGTTCAGTGATCCGGGGGCGCGAGTCCCTAATGCCTGGCACACCCGGTCCCATTTCAGGAAACCTTTATTCTCCTGCCCGCTCAGGGCTCCCAAGAGGAAGCCGGAGCGCTCAGCCCCCTGACGAGGCTGGCTGGGGAACTTACCGGCACAGAACCTGGGACCTGGGTTCCCCTCACAGGTGCATGCATAGCGTGGCCCCACGGCCCCTCGGCTTGGTGGGAAAGTGGCCCCTGGCAGAGCAGTTTCATCACCCGTTGCGCCCCTACGGGGCACCTCCAGAAAAACCTCCAGGACCTGGGCCTGGCCCCCGCAGCCACATGAGAAGAGCTGGGCAATGCAGCGCGCGCACCTTGTGTAGGTATCCAGAGCTGCCCAGGCCCAGTGCCAGCCTCTCACTCACTTCACTTTTCCTGGTCACTCGTGGCTCGATTCCCTCTCTACCGCTCCCACTGTGTTCCCAGCCTCTTTCGGGTCACAGGTGTTCCAACCCGCCCTGTGGGGCCCCAAGGTGGGTGCGCATTGTCGACCAGTGTGGGTGGTTGGGGGCCCTGAACCCAACCGCGGGAGGACAGGGGGCGGTGTTCCCAGGCAGCGGCTCTGGCCGAAGTCTGGAACCAGAGGGCGGTTCTGCCCCCGGCAGACCCCTGGAGAGGGGAGAGTGGAGAACCTCCCTGGGCCCCTGCTCGCCACTGAGGCCAGCCAGAACCAGGCTCGCCAAGGAGGTGGGAGGAGATGTGGAAGGTTGGAGAGGGGCCGACTCCGTGAGTGCCTGTGTCTGTGTTTGGTTCTGCACATCGCCCTCCCTTTCATTTCGTCTGGGAAGAAATGAAACAAGGAAAGCAGGCAGATTTGTGCCGACCCCTCTTCCCGCAGTCTGGGAACGCGGCAGCAGGAAGAACTGCTCATAACGACACTTAAGCCCCGACACTCGAATGCTAAAGGTTAAACTTACAGTCTTCAGGGAAGGGCTTCCTGCCAGCTGGGACCGTGGTGCGGGTTGCCACAAGCTCTCCTCCGCCCCGCCCTACCCCCTGCAGGTACAGCTAACTTAACGGGCTTTCGACGTTGGTGCACTTCAGGGAGAGGTGCCTGTGGGTGATGGCTTCCCTCCCTCCCCCTTCCCGGTCTCCATAATTCTGTGTGTGTGTGTTTGTACCTCAGTTTGTTCTTGGGATGCTTGACCTGGGGGTTCCAACTAGTTCCTGCTGTGGAGCTGCAGTAAACCCTCCTTTGCAACAAAAATGTAAGGTTCACACAGGTGGACATTTTGGAAGAAATCACACTAGTCCCATGTCCCTTTGCTGTGGGTACGTGGTGGCCCCTACAACTTGGCCCAGGCACAACCAAAACGAATACATTGAACATAGTGCCCAGCATGGAGGGTCTGCAGGGTAAGCGGGACCATATTTCCAGGCAGGGAAGGTTTTCCAAAAGAAGCAGCCATGAGGGTTCTCTACGCCAGGGACCCTGTGCTGGGAGCCTTGGACCAAGAAACCCTCTTCCCTCTCTTTCTTGACGCCCTCCTCCCCGCACCAATGATAGTGAGATTCAACTCAGCACCCTTAACAAGGGTATTCCTGCTGGATATTGGTGATATCGTAAAGGAGATGGTGGTTAGCTCTTAGAAGTCTGTCAAACTGACCCTTTTCTCTTCCCCCTTTCCTCCCTGAAGGCCCTACATTTGTCGAGTACCTACTATGTGTTAGTTATATGGCACCTGCATATAATGTACCTGTAATTGCATTTATTTCTCCCAGTGGCTTTAGGAAACTAATATTAGTCCCCTGTCAGACTCAGAGATTAAGATCACATAGCTACAAAGTGGCTGAGCTTGAATTCAAACCCTGGTCCCTCTGGCTTTAAAGCTATTTCTATTACATTGTCTGCCTCTTGTCAAGGTCAGGAGAACCAAGGACCCAAGGAAAATAAAGAGAGATATGCAGCACGGTTGGGCTGAGGAGAGGGAGAGAGAAATACCTTGGGAAGGGTGCTCTGGTTTTGATATGACTCAGGGCTCAGAGACATGTCACAGAAAGTCATGGTGGATGTTCTTCAAATGCCCGAAGAGAGAAATGACAGTACAGTACAACAATGTGAACAAACCCCCAAGATGACAGCAACACACTCTTACCCCCGGAACGGTTGCCCAGTGTACCCCTGGATTTGCAGGCCTGCACTGGCTATACCAGGGAGAGTTCACATCAGGCCTTTTGTTGTTTTTCTTTGTAAATTTTCTTACTGTCTGAAGCTCATATGAGTTCTTAACTTCTGTGAGTCAGCAGGGCTAACAGGAAGAGATGATCAGATGACCAATTACTCATGAAAGAATATGAGGAAATCAAGTAAATTGGGGAGAGGCCAGCAACATCCAAATGGTTGGGGGGGTCCCCTGGCTGTAGGGACAGGAAAGGTACATGTGGCAGCACCTGCAGTCCCCTCAGAAGAAAAACACCTGCTTTGTCAATATTGAGGTTTGCCTATGGGAGGGTCTTACACCAGCTTTGGCTTCCACACGTGCCCCCAGGCACTGAAGCACTCCTCTGAGGACAAGGGGGTCTGCAGCAAGAGGACGTGGCAGTCTGGTCATTGGCATGGGCTGATGTCTGCCAGTTGTTTAGCTGGGTTGACTGGGGCTGAAGAGGGTATATGACTGGGCGGGACTAGTCAGACGCACACAGAGGGGCTGCTGAAAGCCTTGTTAAGGAAGTACTCCTGACCAGGCAATGCAATTACATAATGCTGCAAAAAATAACTCTGGGCTGGGAGTCTTGTCGGAGTGACGCGTTTTGTTAATGGAGAGGGGTATCAAATATCTATCTTTCAACCCAAGGGCTGAAAGCACACTTGTGGCCCTGATGGACTGGCCCTCTGCCCACTGACGAAGGAAAGCTGGGGGTGAGGGGAGAATGAGCAAAAACGCACATTGTTTTCTCCCCTCCTTTTTGCCCCAGGTGCAACTAAAGCCCCCTGTTCAACTTAGCTGTATTCTGCCAGCTTTAAGTTCGTGTACGGAGTCACATACACTCTAATCAGTCTTGCAGTGGCCCCAGCTGTACACAGATCAAGGAAGGCTGAGGGGACGAAATGAGGGGAGAGAGAGGAAGAAACTAGAAGAAAAAGAATGAAAGGGGTTTTTGTTTGTTTGTCTGTTGATGGAGCAGGGTGGAGGTGAGTTTATCTTGCTGTTTCTTTCTAGACTAGACTAGGTATCCCACTGCAATGACCGATGAGTGCCAGTCTGCCCAGGGCTGTCCTAGATTTAAAAGTGCGTCCCAGGAACCCCATCCTGAAAAACTGAGACAGTCACTTTCCCTCCTACAAGCTTTGGTTAAATTTCCACAAGGACATAGAAAATTATGATCAAAATAAAGTAGATCCTTTTGATTCAAAATTATTCAAAGAATGACCTAAATAAGCTATTTCATCACAGATGTGAAGGCCCTATTTCCTGGAATTTGAAGAAAGAGTCATATACTTTCCCTTTACCCCCCACCATTTTGCATTCTAGAGCCTTCCAGGTGGAACAACTACCTGTTCCATCCACTTTCTTTTCCATCTGAAAACTTTTCAAACATGCCTTTCTTGGCCTTTTTAAAATGCTGTGAGCGCCTGCCATGTTTTGGTTGGGGACTGTTTTATATCATTTAAAAAAAACAACTCCCCTTGAAAGTCATAGTAACTTGTCTTTTTTTTTTCACCTAATCTCTTTCATGAGGTCTCAATCCCTCCCTGTGGCATCATGGTCACATACTGAGCTGTATCAAACTCCTTTAATATATTCTCCTTGAGTCTGTTAGCATGTTCTTTTTCCTAATGTTGATAATCACAGCATCTGATCCTTTCATTCTAAACTGCAGCCTTCTAATCCATCCTTAATCTAGACCCATCTGACCCCCTGCCCAAGGAGACCAGTGAGGGTAAGCCATCCCTGCCCCAGACACTCACAGCATCCCAGCTTAGATTTACACGCATCCCCACCTCCGTTCTTTTTAAAAATCAAAATGTCTGTAAACTCCTTGAGCTAATTATAAGAGCAAATAGCTTTCCCTCCCTGAGTCATATTCCTGGGCTCGTAAAAACGCAAGTTCCATCCAGAGACCACCTTGTCGCAAACATGAAAACGGGCTTGTTTAGGACGCAGCAGAGAGGAAAGGGTGAAGCGCCAGTGCCTCCCGCCCTCCCCCAGCAGGCGCTGCCTTTATGGAGTCTATTTCCAGTCTGTTTACCTGGAAAGGGCCACGTGACCAATCCAGAAGGAAATGCTGACATCATTGTCTCTCTCTCACACATGTGCGGCCTCCCTCCCTCCCAGCCGGCTCTGCCCGCATTCCGGCATCCATCCTGCCGCCTCTCCAGCGCCCGGCCCCTTCCCCCAACACTCACGCCTTCCCCCACTTATACTCTCTTTCTCCTGTCACACTTTCCTTTGTTTTCTTTTCCCTCGTAGGCTGTCTCCTAGATGGTCTTGGACGGACAGACACACACACACACACACACACACTCCGGGCCCCCCTTCCCTTTTCCTTCAACAAGCCTTTCTTCCTCTTTCAACCTTTCAGATCTGTGGCCATCGAGTCTTCACTGTTTTAAAAATACACTTCCTCTTTCTCTGTAGATTCAAGCTTTCGAAATTAAGAAAAAAAGAAAGAAAAAGTCTGGTAGTCCTAGAAAACCTTCCAGGCCAAGGATGGGGGGAGGGCAGAGCAAGGCTGCTCCGACCAGCCACTCAATTTCCTGCTCCAGTGGGCTTGGAGATTTAGGTGTTGGGGGTTTGGTCAAACGTGCCTTCTTTCTTTATTTATTTCCAGCCTTTTCTCTTCCAGTTTCCCTCCCACTTTTCCATCACTGCTGCCTGCCCTCCCTTCCCCACAACCAGATCACTGGTCTCAGCAGCTCTTGGCCTTGTGTGGAGAAAGAACACGCAACTGGCTCCTGGGCTTTTCCCTGCTGTTGCTGCTGCTGCTGTTGCTGCTGCTGCTGCTGCTGCTCCTCCTCCTCCTCCTTCTCCTCCTCCTCATTCTGTCCGCAGCCGAGGAGGCTTCTCAGCATCCAGCCTGGAACCCAAGGAGCAGGGGAGACCCCCAGGCAGAGAGGAGGGGCAGTGGGCAGGGTCAGTGCAGGTGCCTCCTGCCTATTCAAAGGGCTCTTTATACAGGGAACTATGTGACAGGCTCTGGGGTTCAGCTGTTCCCAGAAAGCTTTCTTGGTGTACGTGGGTACGGAGCCAGAGAGTACAGTTTAGAGGAAATGTTTAATAATGACATGGGAGCCTCGGACTGTTTATTTACTCTTACAGAGAGGTGGAAATATGATGTCTCTGGAAACTGCCTCAAAAGCGGACCACAGGGCCATGAGGCCAGCGGGTGAAACAACTAGGGGAATCGAAGGGAATGACTTGCTTGGGCCAAGGGGCAGGAGGTGGACTATCACCGGTTCTCCCGCCTCCCACCCCAGGCTGTCATATCCTAGGCTCACACACCTTTTAGCCTGGGGTGGGGCCACAGGGTAGAAGGACACCTGGGAAGGTCATGCAAGAATGAGACCATTGAGTAATCATGGCTTAGGTGTGAACTCTTAACCCCCAGCATGCGTTTAGGTGGGACTCTGCCAGGAGGCCCTCAGCACTTCTATGGGCATATTTACCACCCAGTTATACTGGAAATCAGAAATATAGCAGCGTGCTGGAAGACCTTAGGGAAATCCAGAAATGAGAGATGAGACCTGCAACATTAAGATAGCACTGTTCTTCAGTGTTCAGATGTTTTCCTCTACGTTGAGAAACATTTCCAGCCTTGTGCCTGTGAGAATAGCCCTGGCAGCCAGTAAGGAAGAATTCAGATGTGAAGTTACCTTCTGCAGACCTTTTCACAGATCTGTGTACAAAGTGGGCAGGAGGGTCTGGTTGAGAAGGTCCAGTTATAGGTGTGTCGCCTCAGGCATGTCAGGATCTTAATACTCTTCAGACATGCTGAATCCAGAACTTTCTACAGAAGCTTTTAAAATAGTTTGTACAAGTTCTAATTTTAAACTTTCAAGCACTATGGGCCAAGGACTCACTGTTTTGAGTTGACAATTAGGTAGATAGCTCTTCTGGTCAATTAAATGATTTTTGTGGTTTTAGAACCCAGATAAAGTGGTATTAAGAGTTTCGGTGTCATTCTGATCATCCCCATGAATATTTATGGGGCCCTGGCTGAATTAAAGTATAAAAAAATGAGGTACAACACAGCTTCCAGACTCCCTGGCTGTGGGTTACACATGCCTCTATCATGGATTCGGCACTATCAATGTTTATCAAACTAAATCTCAGAGTGCTGGGCAGAGGTGATAGAGGGTGGTGGGAATTATGCAAAAAACACAGCTGGGTTCTGGGTCTTTTAACAAGCTGCCTTTCAACTTTGGAGGGATCTGGGAGAGGGTATGCAGGACCTTCTTCTATCCTTGAGTGAGCTCCGGCTCACCTCCTACTGTGGACCCTATCCCAGGCCAGTGTTGGAGTTGACATCACCCTGCTCCTCCTATTCAGCGCTCCAGGCAGATTTCCTGAGTGAGTGTATAACCATCCACAAAACAAGATAACATCAGTAGGATCCCTCTGCTTCAGTGTTTGATACCTTCGATGATGTGGAAATGCACATGCATCCACGAACAGATTTGTGTTCGTGGTGTGAGTCACCCCACCTGCTTCCCCGTCTTGCACCATATGGAGTGCACACCGTCCGCATCTCCGTAAATGCCCACAGTGCTAATTGGTACTCAGTGACGTGCGTTTGGTGAACAGGAGGATAATGATAATGTCGATGATGATGATGATGACAATGATGATGGCACTGAATTGCTAATGACGATTCCAGGTCGAAAAGACTTCTGGGCACAGAGATGTGTGAACAAAGACTGACTGACTGGCTGACTGACTGACTGACTGACTGAATGAATGAATAAAGCCTAGGTCTTCCACTGACTGTTTTTCTGAGATCTGGTTCTTTACTTAAAAAAAAAAACCCTACTTTTTAAAAGAGACAATTTCAACAAGCTTGTGGGCTGGCCTAAAATGGCATAACAATAATATGAGGTGGACTGACAGTCACTTTTCATCATTGTATGTTTAAAAATACATGATTCAGTTACCTAATGCTTCTCTCTCTCAAGGCAGATGGCCACAGAACAGAGAGTCCTTTGCAGGTGCCTAGAGCATAAAGCCTCTTTCCTAATCTGCTTGGGGCAGGACATCAGAGAGGACAAGCCTGCCTCTCACTCAAGGCATGAAGAAGGACAGCCAGCCAGAGATGGAAGCACCTCTTGGTGAAACACAATATATGAACCCATAAAGAGATGAAAACATATAGAAAAGGAAAAAAATATAAGAAAGAGCTCCTTAACAACTTAGAAGAATCAAGTTCTTTTCTTAAAACTAAGAGTGAAAAAAATCACCGAAGACTTGGGTTGTAGTCTTGGCTCTGCCACCGAGAGCCAAATGGCGCCAGCAAATCACCTAATCTTTGTACTGCGTTTTCTCCTTGTCCACTGGAGATAAGAGTACACACCCACAGGGTCAGGGTGGTAGATTTAAAGTGTCTAGCAGAATTCCTGGCACCTGGCAGGTGTCCGATATGTGGTAGGAATGATTAATATTGTCCTACTACTAGTTACCTATCTGCGCTTCTGGGTTGGAGTGTGAAGATCAAATAATGTTGGAGTGTGAAGTACTGCATGAGTTAGAGAGCCTTAAACAAATCTAAGATACTCTTTTTGGGCATTATTGGGCTCTGGGTTAGGTCTATTAATAATGGGAAATGGAGCAATGAGATACAGATACGTTATCAAGGACAAACTTTCTCCATATATAGATATCTGATGTATCTAATTCCGGCCATGAAATTACTGAACTGTGAGGAATGCAAGTGCCTACCAGACTTCCTCAGGGGGGGTCTTGCGAAGATTAATGTTAAAAATGACACACAAGTTATTAAGGTGCTTGGGCCCCCCGCAGCAGAGGGGATGTGGAAATCCAAGGCACAACCATCAATGTAACATCCTTACCATTTCTAGCAACAGGCTTTCCTAGGCTGGAATAGAATTTCCAGAACTTATCTTTGCCTTTTGGAATTACAGAGTATGACAGATTTATTTCCGCACATCTCACTTGCCTTCAGAGTTATTGTTTCCTCTTATTTTTCCCCTCTTTGGTGATGGAGGAGCCTGAGAAGCGATTCTGTCGGGAAGTTCTTGGGGGATTTTCAGGAGGATGTACAATCAGGGCATATGAATGACTGTGAGAAGCTAGCATTTGTTTTATTTTATAAAAATATATTCATAACCAATCTTCTGAGCACATCTGAGTAATCAAAACCATGATGACAAACATCCAATAAATTTTTCAGGACTCGGGGATCCTTTTGGAGTAAGTTCCCATCATTTCTTCCTCATAAAGCAGATCAGGTAACTTTCCCCCTGTGCCGAGCCTCTCAGGAAAGATGTGCTATTAAATTCAGACCCCAGGATAGGAGCTCTGTTGCTCCCTCGGTGTCTACTGCCACTCCCCAAATTTTCTGAATTTATCGACCAAGATGTTGGATGGAACAGGTTCAAGCATCTTGCTAAATGAAATATAGATTACATTTATCATTTCCCCTCGATCTACTAAAATCTTGTTACTCTTTCATGGAAGGAAATGAATCAGTTTGACAGGACTTGTTCTGACAAGTGAAATAAGTTCCTAATACTGTATTCACTGTAGATTATTCTAGAAACGATCTGACGATCATTTTTTCCAGGTAAAGTTCCAGATTAGGACATTACAAGCTCTCCTTTTGCTTTTTCAAAGTAGAAACATTAATCCTGGTTCTTTTCAGTCTCTACAGGTTCTTAAAAATGAAGTTACTCTCCAACAATTTTAGCCAATAATAATAATGCTCTTATAAAAACTTTCACCCTGCAAGAAATCTACCTTTTTAATTTTTAAAAAAATGTGTTTCTACCAGTATTTATGGAATATTTAAAGTTGATCACAAAGAACCCTAGCTGGGGAGCTCAGTTGGTTAGGGCACCATTCCAATACACGGAAGTGACATTTCAAGTCCCAGTCAGGGCCCATACAAGAATTAACCAAGGAATGCATCAATGAGTAGAGGAACAAATCACTGTCCGTTCTCTGTCTCTCTCTCTCTAAATGCAAATGTTGCCTAAGCTCTTGGAGCCCACCCCTTCCAGAGCCCTCCAATCCCCTACTCCTTCACTTATTTCTCTCTCTCTGTTCCTGTGCCCACAGAGCACCTGTCCCGCATCACTCTCATAATTTCTTCCATCATTCCATTTCTTTTCAGAAACCTACACGTACTCTTTTCTCTACTATTAAAAACAAAGCTTCCCTAGATCCTACCACCCTTCCATTCACTACACGACTTCCTTAAGAAATCATTGGAACGGGTTCTGCAGTCTATGAGTGAATACCTTCAAGTCTGTGGATGGCTCTGACCACTGGAGAAGGATGGTCATTGTTTTGAGCCGAAACTGACTCCTTGGTAGTTCCTGCCCACTGTTTCCAGTGTCATCTTGTGAGATCTCATACAGAAAGTTTAATTCCCTGATGCAGACAACCTTTCTCCTGTCCAATCTTCTCTCTGAACTTTCTGAGATAGGCACTGCCAGTTCCTTCAACTGTTCTTTATATGACCTATTTCTGAGTTCCTCTGCCTCCCTGTTTACAGTTTGACTGTCTCTTAAAAAGCTGTGGCCAAGATTAAATGTAAATTTATGTATCTGCTATACCTGGCACAGTACAGCAGGGTTCTTACCTCCATTGTTGTCTTCATTATGCTTTGCTCAGGACTATTGTTGAATCCTCCTGCTCCTGACTGAAACCTCTAAGATAGTGGTTTGCAAAGTGTGGTCCATGGGGCTTCTATCAATATGTCAGAATGACCCAGGATGCTTTAATAAATGCAGATCCTTGGTTCTACCTCAAACTTGTTGAATCTGACAATCTGGGGCAGTACCTGGGAATCTACACTTTAAACAAGTATGACAGGTAATTTTTTTTTAATTTATTGGTTTTGAGAGAGAGAGAGAGAGAAACTTTGACTTATTGTCCCACTTATTTTTTTTTAATTTTATTTATATATCTTCAGAGGGGAAAAGAAGAAGAGAGGGAGAGAAATATCAATGTGTGGTTGCCTCTCATGGGTCCCCTGCCAGGAACTGGTCTGCAACCCAGGCATGTGCCCTGACTGGGAATTGAACCGCGATCCTTTGGTTCACAGGCCCACACTCAATCCACTGAGCTACAGCAGCCAGGGCATTGTCCCACTTATTTATTCATTCATTGGTTGATTTTTGTATGTGCCCTGACCAAGAATAGAACCTGCAACCTTCTGGTGTACAGGATGATGCTCTAACCAACTGAACTACCCAGCCAGAGCCCAGATGATTCTTAATACATGCAAAATCTGGGGGGAAAATGCTTTCTCCACATCTGTTGACAAGCCTGGCCCCCTCTCACTGTGTTTGTGCAGATGGGTTTTTGGATCTAAGACAAGACCTTCCATTTTCTTGCATTATATTTCATCTTGTTAGGTTTGGTGTACTGCCTCGGTCCATCAAAATCTGTTGAGTGCTTTACTCTGCAACATATGACTTCATGACAACCACACATGGATTAAGACCAGAAATCTTAATGTCGCAGCATGAGGAATCTCCCTCCACAACTATAGGCAACCAATTACTAGCAACCTCACACTTCACCTTCTTTTCCATGAGGTAAATGGACAAATTGTCATTTGTCATGTTGTCAAATGCCTCAGGAAAGCCTGGATATTCTTTATCTTCCATATTTCCCTGACCCACTGGTTTATACCAACCCTGTCAGAGAGAGAAATGAAGCATTCCCATGGGCCATTGATACATGCATTGTAGAATCTGTGGCCAGGCAATGGACTGGAGTGTGCAGAATCCACCTTCTTTTCCTGGGACCTTTTCCTGCACACCTACGGAACTTAAAGGGTTATAGGACCCCTGACGTTTATTACAAATGTTCCTGTCCACATGTTGACCCTGCTACTAGACAAAGAGCTCTTGAACACTGAAGTTGTACCTTATGTGTCTCTACATATCTCATGGTAACTAGCACGATGTCCTACTCAGTAACTTTTTTTTTAAATAAATGCATTTTATATTTGATTCCTACTAATTTACTTTCATTTTTTTGTACAAGATTAAAGCAGACTCTGCAGTGAATACTGGGAGACTATGCTTCTCAGGCAGGAAAAAAAGGGTATGCTTGAACAGATCTCTGCAGCCCAACTGTTTCTCTTAGTCACTGTTCATTCAAATGAGCTTGCTAGAATGAAGGCGATCTTTGAAATGAAGTGTGATGAAAACACTGAGAAATGATGACACAGTTTCTGAAACATCACAGCTTTACTAGAATATGTGGCAGTAGCCAAGTGAGACATAAGAAAGAGCATTTCTCGAAAACCTCCTAACTGGAGCCACTTAAGTCAGCACAACATGCACATAAGATTATTATGGGCTTAAATCTAATGGGACCCCTTGAGACGATATAGACAAAGCATATCAATGGGTCAGGAGATGGCTGTACAAGGGAATCTAGCTTCCTTCTACGTCACAACTGCTAACACATCGGAGTAATTATCTGATGTATAACACAGTGAGGGTAAAGAACTATGAATGAATGGTGGTTACATCTTGTCTTTCCTGTTTCTCATAGGCTTGAGAGGGTTCAATACATCCTTCACAACATTGTCCTCCTGGAAAAGCCACATGGCCCCGGCTCCACATACCTGTTCTTCACGAAGTCTAGGGCAGTGGTTCACAATTGGGGGGTGACTTTGCCTCTGCCCCATGCAGGAAGATTTGGCAATGTCTTGGGACATTTTTTGGTTGGCACAGAGGTAGAGGCTAGGGATGCTTCTAAATATCTTACAATGCACAGACAGGACTGCCTCCCTCAACCAACAAAGAATTCTCTGGCTCCAAATGCCAATAGTAATTATCTCCATGAGAAAACTTCAATTAAAAAAGTACTGAGACACCACTATTGGGAATCCCTGGTCTAGGGCTATTCTAGCCCCAAACCT
>PVKM010036103.1:0-14938 GCA_004027735.1 Carollia perspicillata
GATATGGCAGCATTTATATTGACGTCTAACAGTATTTCACGCTGTTGCCTTTGTGGGCTCACTTCACTTCGGCACTGACCTTGTCAAGTAGAGAGTAGTGCTCATATCTTCCAGCTGAAGAAACGGAAGTTTCTAGGGAGGATGAGCAGTAGTGAGGTATCACACACAGGGAATTCAAGCCCAGAGCAAACACAGGGACTCGTGCCCCAGGCCCCAGGACCTGCGCCTCCAGCTGCTGCCCCGGTGAACAGTTGCTTTCTCCTCGAGGACTGCGCGGGAGGGCCAAACAGCAGATGGAGGTGGCGCATTCTGCTAGGTCCCCAGAAAGAGGCGTGTCTCCTAAGACATCAGGTCACAACGATACCAGAATCCCAGGCTGGTGGACTTCACATTGTCACGTGTTGTTGCTTCTGTCACTTCCTCCCCACCTTCCTTGGCGTATCCCAACTTCCTTATTCTGAAAGCTCAGCGTAGCGGCACCCCCTGCAGAAAAGGCTCTGCCTTGCACTGACCGGGTCAGACACCTCTCCTGGGTTTGCCCATAACTCACAGAGCCCTGTGCACACGTCCTGTACGTATAGGCTCATTCTTCTGCTCACAGTCATTAGCGCGTGGGCCCCTTGAAGGCAGGGGCCACATCTGTCTGATTCATCTCTCTGCTCACAGCATCTAGCACAGTACCTGGCACGTGGTAGGTTGTCAATCGCTGTTTATGGGCTGAGTGTGGAATGAAGGCCCCAGCAGAGAAAACCGCACAGACAAATCTGGCCGAAGATAGACTGTTTGGAGTAAAAATATTTTGCAACTTCACCAATGTCAAAATATCTTGGTCCCTTCCAGAACTTGATTGCAAAAATACAGACGACCAAGATAATTAAATTGGAAGACAGGCCAGAGCAAACTCCGGGGGCATGTAAAAGAGATAGGAAAATGAAGGCTTATGAGCATGTTTAATCTAAAAAAAAAGAAAACCACCACCTCACCTCACCATGATTGCAGTGAGTCATTTTGAACAGATAGCGGGAATTACAAGCTTGGTGCAGGTGTGTGTCCCTGCGCACATGTGTGTGTGTGTGAACATGCACACACACATGTACACATGAAGCTATGTGTTTGTGTATCTATCTATGAAACTTTGTGATTAATCATTCTGTAGACAACTGGAATTTCATGCACACTGGTATTTTTGTCCTAAGCTATTCTCCTGAAAGTCTCACACTCATAGAAATAATTTTGGCTCTTTTTTTCGACATAACGTTTTGATTACTCTGGCTCCAGCAAGTCTGGGGTTTGTCCTCTATCTGCATGCTTTTCGAGGACAAAACTTTCCGGCCGTGACAGACCCATACACGCACCTGAAACAGTTTTTGTGCAATCGAAGTGTTAGACGATGTGCCAAGAAGAAGGGTACAGGAAGAGCTGTGAGAGCCCAGATCTGGCAGGGCAGCGAGCCGGAACTATTAGGGGAGCCCTCCCGTGCAGGAGACTCGGGGTCCTGAGTGCCTTTGGGGAGCAGCTCAGTGAGGCAGGGAGCAGCATGCCAACTCTCAGGGAGTAGGTCGGAGAAGTGGGCATGGGTCACTTTTGGAAAGGATGGCGATGTAGCAGCAGAAAGTAAAACAGGGTAGTACTGGGTGACACCGTGTGCCTGGGATGGTGCTGGCCCTCACGGTTTTTACATTATGGTCATGCAGTAAAACTGACTTTTTTCACGGGCAGTTCTGCCAGTGTTCACACACGCACAGATTCACATAACCCCCACTGCAGTCAGGACACAGAACTGTTTCATCCTCCCGAATAACTTTGTGTGGACACCTCCCTGCACCCACTCCCTCTCCCTGGCAACCCTCGATCTGTTCCTCACTGTACCCTTGCCTTTCCGAGAATATCATAGTGATAGGGTCACACAGTATGGGCCTTTCGAGACCTGCTTCTTCGCATCAGCATCATGACTCTGAGATTCATTCACCTCGTGTACCAGGTGGTTTATTCCTTTTCATTGCTGAGTAGTGTTCCCCTGTCTGGGTGTGCCTCTGTTTGTCCATCCATTCAGCTGTTAAAAAGCAATTGAGCTATTTCCAGTTTGGGAGTGATTATGAATGGAGCTGCTACAAACCTTCATGTACAGTATTTTTGTGTGCATGTGAACATGTTTTCATTTCTCTAACGTAAAAACTTAGGAGTGAAATTGTTGGGTCACATGTGAAGTATATGTTTAACTTTGTACTAATTGCTAAACTATTAGTAGCAATTCGAGGGGCTGTCCCAGTGTACATTCCCAGCAGCAATGAACTTCATTTGTTCTGCATCCTCGCCACCTGTATAGTTAGTGTTGGCTCGTCATAGTTTTAATTTGCATTAACCCAGTGGTTAAGGATGTGAAAGCTTTTCTCATGTGCCTCTTCGACATCAGTGTATCCTCTTTAATGACGTGATTGTTCAAATCATTCGTCCATTTTTAACTTGGGTTGTTTGTGTTTTGACTCTTGAGTTTTGAGCATTCTTTGTATATCCCAGATACGATTTTCTTTATTGAATATATGATTTGCAAATGTTTCCTTACAGTCCATAGTTTGTGTTTTCATTCTTCTTACGAGTCTTCTGCAAGTATTTTTCATGATGAGGTTCAGTTTATCATCAATTTTTTCTTTAATGGATCATGCATTTGGTGTAAGGCCAAATCATTTTTTCTCTAATCCCAGGGCACACATATTTTCTTCTGAAAGTTTTTACCTTTTCCATTTATGTCTGTGAAGCAATTTGAGGTCATTTTTGTGAAAGGTGTGAAGCTGAAGTTGAAGTTCATTATTTTTCACATGTGGATGTCCAGTTATTGAAAGGACTATCCCTTCCTCCATTGGATTTTCATGGCACTTGAGTCCAGCAGCCCAAGAACCGGGAGTGCCAACCTCTGAGGGCAGGAGCGGGAGGTCTCAGCCCAAGCAGAGAAAGCAAACTCACCTGCCTGCCTCCTTTTTGTTTTATGCGGGCCCTCAGCGGCCCAGAGGGTGTCCATTGCTGGGGAGGACCACCTGCCTTCCGCGTTCTCCTTTGTAGATGCTCATCTCTTCTGAAACACCACCCCCCACGTAGCCAGGACCGTGCCCACCAGCTGTCTGGGCGTCACACACAACTGGCCGTCACACCGCAGCTTCTTCAGGTGCCACCAGGGCTCCCGTGGCTTTTGATACCATTTTTTTAAAAGCCCCCAGGTCTCACAGTTTTCAAAGTTCTCTGATGCTCTGTGGTGAAGCAAAGGGGTTGCTTTTCTTGTGTTTTCTTCTGTTTGATCCTGAAGCTGCTTTTTCTTGTGCTGCAAAGCTCTGTAAAAGTTTCAGTAAATAGCTCTTTCAGTTTTTATGCTGTGCTTAGTTTCCGGTCTAAAGTTCAGTGGAGATTAGTTTGGCAGATAATTTCTACCGACGGACACCACACTCCATTTAAAATTTTTCTTCCTGTACAAAAAGTAAGTTTTTATCATTTGATCCAATTTATTACACCTGGATCCTTCTTCCCTGAGGTTGCATTTTCTTCCTGAAGTCTCCTCACTTCCCTGCGAAGAACATATTGAGATCACCCCACCCATTTTTCCCCCAGACGTGCCAGAAGATTCCAAATTACCCGTGCAGGTAGCTTCCGGTACTTCCCATCAGTCTCAACGCATTTTCTTATAGCAAAGATGTGAAGGCGGAGACACTGGAGTCACAGAGAACCCTATGGAACTCTACCTCTCTCACTTACTTTGATGGGTTTCTTAAACTCTCTAAGACTCACTTTTTTAACGTACAAAATAGGGATAGGAACTACCCCACAGAGTCGTTAACAGTAGGAAAGGAGTCAGCACGCGGAGTGTTGAATCCTGCCCCTGAAACACGATGCTTCCTCCGTAAGTGGCCACTGCTATTGATTTATTAATTATTATTATATTTTGAGCACATCAAGTAATACATTGAGCATATATTTGAGCATATATCAGATGAATCGTGTTCCATATATTTTCTCTTTTACGAGCAAGAACACATCGTCTGGGGTAGTAAGTTTCCACAGTTCACGTGGTCTTCAACATTTGCGATAAAATCGGTTTTGAAAACGGTGCTCAGGACCACTCCAAACTGGACTGCAGGGTAGGGCTCAGGAAATGAGACATAAGGAAGCAAGTTTCCTCAAAGAAATGAATTAAAATCTGGTTAGGATTTATGCCATTCAGGGTGTATTGGAAACGATAGAGGATTAAATTTCGGCCATCGTTACTCCAAAGAAATATATGCAGCACAAGTTAATTTGAGATGTGTTTTCATTTCAAGGGACCATTTAAACAATTCCATTATCAGCCTTCTCACCCTCGTCGCTGCGGGGACGTGAAGAAGGGCCCGCGGCCCTGACCCCAGAACCAGCCGCGGCTCTCTTTGGTAAATGCCCCGAGTGGCGGCTTTCCTAAGCCACAGTTTTTTTATTTTTTATTTTCTGGAAGAAAACAATAGATTAAGAAACAAAATTCCCCTTTTTCCCAGTGGTCATCTTTAGTGACCATAACCATTATAGAAAGGTAATGTTGAAAGTCAGCCCGACAAGAGTGTATCAGGTGCACTTACTCCACACTGAGCAACACGGTGAAGCGAGGCCAATAGAATGCAGAGCGTTGCTTTTCTAGTTAAGACAGGACTGAAACACACAGAGCTATACTAAGAAGGTTTGTAATTAAGCACAAAAGGTGAAACATAAAAGTTATGCGAAACAATAGCAGCAGCCCTCCATGGAGCTAAGGCAAAGAGACAGAACCACTCCCCCACCAAGCCTAACAAGACGCATGTGTAGTGTTGTGTTTCCAGAGTGGGGAGATGTAAGTCCAAAGGGACAGTGGGTCAGATCGCAGCAGCCTGAAGGCACAAGTGGGTTTGTTGGCTCGGGGATCAGACAGCCCAGCCCCCTGGGTAATGGGTACATTTCCGGTAGAGACATCTTGCCGTGTCTGTGTCGGTGTGCCCAGTGCACAGTGTGGGGCTTGGCTCTGGGGAGATGTTTCTTTCCGGTACTGTAGGCGGCCCTCCGGGTGCAGTGCTGAACATGAGAGAGAAGTCCGAACTCTCCTGGAGCTCATGTAAACAAAGAACGTATCGGATAGTGGTGAAAGCTGTAAGGGCTATGTCATTAAAAACAGTAAAAACCAGAGGGCAGGAACACGATCGGGGCCCCTCCTCTGAGCAGATGGCAATGTCTCTGCTGAGACCTGAGTGGCAGACGACATCAGCCAACTGAGGGTCTGGATGAGTGCTCCAGGTCAGGTGAACGGCCATGCAGTGGCTCTAGCAGGGACCGAGTGTGGTGTGGTGGCGGAGCAGAAAGAAAGCCACTGCGGATTTGATACGCAGAGCACGGGGCAATAGGAAACGGAGTTGGAGGTGGAGCGGGGGCTATGTAAGTTGAAGGAATAGCTTACTCTAAATACGATAGGGCCCTGGGCACTAGGCAATGCCCTGATATTAGTAATATTTTCAAAAGACAGCTCTGGCTGCCGTGTGGTGCGTGAGTGATGGGTGAGCAAAAGAGAGGGTAATTGCAGTGTTCAGAGGAAAGCTGACGGCACTTGAATAGGGAGGCCGGTGTGTTGGATAAGCGAGAGATTAACAGGTATTGGTGCCCAGACACGGACTCAGAGATAATGACAGGATGTAAAGCCTGGGTGACAGGCGTGTGAGAGATTCCGTGAAGGCTAGAAGAGTGGGCGCCATCAGGGAGGAAGGTACTTCTTGTTTGGGATATACTAAGGTGGAAGTGGTGATAGGATACCTATTTCCAGGGGTCCGTGGTTAATGTCAGACTGAAACTAACAAAAACTAAGAAAAATAAAATGGAAATGGTGTTTATAAAGCATTCTCATTAATGTGATAGCAAAATCAGAAGAGTGAAAAATTATTACGAGACAATGAAGAAGGTTCTAGTTCACTGAAAGCTACAGAATCATGCTCTGGGGGGTGAGGGCTGCACTCGTGTGAGCCGGGGACTCCAAGGTGACCTTGAAAGGGTGACCTGTTGTGTGTTCCCTTGTCACTCCTTTACCTGAGTCTAAGACACAAGAGGATCACATCTTTCCCCAGTTTACATCGGAGATGCTGTAGGTCCAGTCCCCCTCAGTGAAATGTGAAGTTCTTTAATGTCCAGAGTTACATTTCGTTCCTCGTTACACATTCTGAATTTTCTCATCCAGGGCCTTGCATACAGGGTGGGGCAAAAGTAGGTTTACAGTTGTGAGTACGCAAAACACAGCATTTATTACTTATTTATTTATTTATTTCTGTATTATTCTCCATACTAACAACTGTAAGCCTACTTTTGCCCCCACCCTGTATATAATCAAACAAGAAGTATTCGTTGGCTTAACGAGATAGGGTCTATTTGAAACTCAGTTTTATATTACTGGTATATCATTTTATCCATATCACAGTATAAGAAGAGGACATATCTCCTGTTTCCCTACGTCCCTGAAGCACGTGTCCCTCTTTAAATGGCTAGTTTGCACTCTGGGCACCGTTGCACCAAGGCTGTTTTTGACCTGATTTACGTGCATAAAAGGAACCTGAGGAGGAAACAGATGAGACTGTTACAGGGATCCTGAATAGTTGGGCTTGGACAATATGGAAAAAGAACTGAAGGTCTGTCTCTTAAAGGAAGATCCCAAAAGGGGGTAAGAAAAATGTCACACTAAATAAGGCAATAGTGGTAAGCCAAGATTCTTAACCACAAGGAATCAAGAAAAAAGTCCAAGATGCTACAAATATAACAGTGGATACAGAATCTGAAGACTTGGATTTGTGACTACTACTAGGGACAAATAAATCCAAGAAGTACTCAGCAATCTGCCTGTTGCTACTTAGGACTACCACCTGATAAGCAGATCTAAAAATACTAACAAGGTACTAACAAGAAACATGCGATATTCCCATGAAATTTGGAGATCCAGGTGCCAGATGGACGTGGCCACCAAAAAGTCACCCCAAAACACAAGCAGCCAGAAACCTTGGGCCTCCAAAGAAGCTCTTCTTGCCTAGTGGATTCCTTCCATGTTCAGCCGCATTCATTCCTAGCTCTTGCCTCCCTGGAGGAGCTTCCCGTGATGAGTCAGAGAAGAACCCACTCCTCCCTCTTGACAGCTGTGGCCTCACTCAGAGAGGACATTGTACAGCTTACCTGACTTTCTCCTAATCCCGATCATGCCCGGGGGTTCATGCGAAAACCAGCCCCAAAGTAAACATGGGTGTCGTGGTCACACGCTTGCCGTTGATGGCGTGTTAGATTCCACACCCCTATCCCATCATACAATGTGTTTCTCTCAGCTGGTATTTGGCTTAACCTTTCCCATTTCTCCAGACTAGGAGTAGTTTATCTCCCAAAGAAAACAAATAACACTGTCAGAAAGTTTATCCTAATAATTAGCTTGAATTTATTGCTCTCAAAGCTCGAAATCGTTCTCCTTCACAGCCATCGGGAACTTGAAAACATTCGTGCACCATTACCCACATCCCTCCTGAATTATGCTATAACCACGTGGAGTTGAATCTTTCACCCTTTCCACAGCCCTGCGCCCAATCCTTCACATCATTCCTGTTTTTCTGTACCTTCTGCATCCATCACCAACATCTGTGGTGTGGAGGGCCCTAGTGTTTAAACCTCTCAGACGCAGGGCCTCCTTGGAAAGCCCCTATTTCTCTCCTGAAACTCAGCGGTGCCCTTAAAGATCAGAGGTTGACTTACATCTCTATCTAATGGACTCCCTGGGTGGTTTCCGTAACTCACACTCCTGGGTGGGCCACAGGATACAAGGAAGTCTGCTTTCCGGTTGTGCTCGAGAGGAGGAACTTCCGCTACGGCCACCCCGCTCTCCTTCAGCTCTGCTTCGTCCGTTCGCTCTGGGAGGCTCCCATCGCCTCCCACCCCAGCTCGGAGATACCCCCAGCCCTCTGCCCAGAGCAGTGCAGTCAGTGCGTTTGACTTGGTTCTGCACCCCGACTCCAGGCTGTGTCAGGCGTGGCAGCCACGCTGAACTTGGTCTTCAAGACCAAGCCACGCTGACTGGTGCAGACACTTGATAGTTTATCAGTTCTCCAGTGTTCTTGAAATTCTACCAACTGTGACTTTTCCTGCTTAAAATGCATCTCTTACTGCTCAGAGCTCATTCATTTGATTGGCGACACTCCCCACTGTTACATTATCCCTGAGTTCTGCTTTGCTTGGCAGAGGCTCGCACACTATTTGACACCGTATGATCACTAATTTCAAAATTACAGTCGAGATGACACGCGAGGATTCGAATCCTGCAGCAGCAACTGCAGTCATTAGCTTAGATCTTTGTTTCTCTTGGAATTCACCTAGTTCTAAATATTCTGACCCAAACCTTAAAAACAAAGAAAAAAAATTCTTTGTGGTCTTCTTTGCTTACCAACAGATAAATGTTCATTTTAAATGTGCAAGTTGAATAATGGTGACCAAGCCAACAGTGAAAGGAAATCTAAACGTGCAGGGAAAATAAAATCCGTGTCTGACTAGATGGTTATTTGAGACCATGGGAACCCAGGTTGTGCCAAGCATGCGATTCTTGCGAACCTTACCACATACCTGACATCAGAATAAGTCACTCAGAAGGAGTCCAGCCAAAGCCAGGACTTTCTCTAAACATTGCCTCCAAGCATCCTTTAGTGGGAGCTTCAATTTCACATCTCCAGGCTAAAATGGAATTCCTTAAGTCTTTCCTTGCATGACTTGTTTTGAAACACAGTAAGCTTTCTCCTGATTGACCAAAATAATTACGCCTGTGTGCAGTTTCCAAGATTTAAATTGGGAATAAATCTTTGCAGGATAAAATGTCTGTCACTGCTCTTTGCTGGGTGTACGGAAGGGGGGTGGGGGATGTGCTCTTGTAAGATTTTAAAGGGGAATCAATTGTCTTGGGCACCGATGGCCTTGCCACTTTGTGAACACCTACACTGTCCCTAGCTCCAAATCACCCAAATTTGAGCAGTGCCCGAGTGTTCCTGTCCCCATTGGCAGAGACATTCTGTCGCTTTTATTCTTTAGGGGATTTTTCCATTCCCAGATAGTTCCTATATTTTTCCTAAGTTTTTTTCCTTATGGTTCCTTTTTTAAAACATCATCCTACCCCTGACTGAACAGTATTTGTATTTTATAGGTATAGAGATTTTCAAGAATCAAGTTGAGTGATCAGATTTCTAAGTGACCTACTAACTTCATCAAAGCCTCTCCTAATAATCCAAACAACTACCTATTGGCACAGAACTGGTTGAAAAATAGTCATTTAAGCCCCTTGTAAAGTATAAAGTGTTACATTACTGTGAACTAGTTTTAAAAAATAGGAAAGCCCCATTCATCATCCTCTCTCCATTAAATAAATATACTTCCCATCCCCTACTCATTTATCTACTACCTTTAACTCTCACCCTCTGCTTTCCTGGTGGAAGGGTCATCATTTGACCTGGTGTATGGTGTGATGTAGGTGTGATGTAGGACTATCCCGCCAAATCCTGGTTCTCACGCATCTCCCACCTCCGGCAATTCAGTTCCTGACCACGTTGTTCATGGAAGAAGCGTCTCAGTTGTTGAACAGAACTTCAGTTGTCACCCTGACAACCCTTTCATGCTGATACCTGTATGACAGTCATGCATCTCTCAGGTGACCAACAAAGGACAGAATGCCTAGGCACGAGTATGATTCAGTATTCAAACAAATTGCTTCTTGGGTGCCTTCTGGAGTGAATTCAGTCTGAGGACCAAGATCCCACCGTAATTTTATTATTTCTCTTGTATGAATTATAGCTGTCCAGTTCCATGTGTTAAATACTTTCTCCTTCCCCATGTTATCCGGTACCAAAATGACTTGTGTACATGCTGTTTTGTGAGTTGCCTGATTTGTTCTATCAATGAGTCCATCCATACACCATATCTTTTTAGCTTCAAAATAACTTTCTGGTCTCATACTTAGAGCCACAAGTATTTTCTTCCTTTTTAAAACACAAACTGGCTATTCTTTGCCCTTTGTTGTTTTACACAAATTAATGAATCAACCTGCCAAAATAGCCTGCTAAAATTAATTTTTTTACATCTGAGAATACAGAGATTATTTATCTGTATTTATAATTGTTGTACACTGATGTTATTTCACCAGGAACATTTTGATGAAATTTTTGTTACTATTTATCACTAATTTCCTAGGACAATTTTCTAAACAATAAACTGTTAAGTAGAATATGTTATCTCCTATACCAAATAGTGGGTTATGAAAAATTTTAAGAGTGCCAAATAGGTTGAAAGAATAATATAACACATTTCATGAATGAAACATCTAGCTGGAACAACTGTTAACATTTTGCCATTTCAAAGTAAGAAGCAGACATTGTGACATTCCTAAAAATGAAGACATCCCTACATCTCTTAAAAATAAGGACATTTTCCTTTCCAACCATAATGCTATTATTGCCCTAGATAAATTAACCATAAATTTTAATATAACTTCATGCCAGTCCCTATTTAAATAGTCTCACATTGTCTCACATTGTCAAATATCTTAATCTGCTGTTTTTTTTTAAAGAACAAAATTCCAACTGGTTTTATGTCTTTTTTAGTCTCCATAAATTGAGAACAATCCCCATACCTGCTTTCTTTTAAATAATACTGAATTTTAAAGAGATTGGGCTAGTTGTCTGTAAAACTACAATCTGAATTTGCCTGACTGAGCCCTTCCATGTGGATGACAATGATCTTGTTTCTTTTATTTCTTGTATTCCTATAAATTGGAAGTTGGGTTCAAAGAAATAATTAGCTTCAGGTCGAAGATGTTCAGTAAGAATATTTTGTAGGGAATATCGTGCCCAACACATCATGTTGCATGAGGCAGCACATAGAGTCCAGGTGTCTCACTATTGGTGATGCCGAATCTGAGCCCTTGGTTGAGATGGTAAAAATTAGCACTGTCCATAATGAAGTTATTTTTTTATTATTACAAGTAGGAAGTTAAATGTGGGAGATAGTTTGGCTCCATGTGCAAATGGCTTTTCTCTTTTAGCTTCATTGCTGTATAATTGACCAATAAAGTTGTAAGCTATTCAAAGGGTACAGACTGGTGATTTTATAGACATACCTGTTATGAAAGGATTCCCATGATCAAATCTCTTCACATGTTCATCGCCTTGCATATTTACTTGTTTTTGGTGAAAACACTAGTTCTACTCTCTTAGCAAATGTTCATTCTACAACACAGTATCATCTACTATAGTCACAATGTCATATATTAAATTTTCACTCCTTATTCATTTTATAACTGAATGTTTTTACCTTCTTATCAGAGCCTATTTCCCCACCACCAAGCCCCTGGCCATAACCACTCCACTCTGTTTCTGTTTGACTTTTTTTTTTAGATTCCACAAAAGTGGTGTCATGCAGTATTTGTTTTTCTCTGGCTTATTTTACTTAGGGTAATGCCCTCCGGATTCATCCATGCTGTCACAAATGACAGGGTTTTTTCTTTTTTAAGGCTGAATAATATTCCATTGTATATTTATATACCACATTTTTTAATTCTTTCATCTGGTGTTGGACATTTATGTTGCTTTTATGCCTTGGCTCTTACAAGTAATACTGCCACAAAATGGGACTACAGATATCTCCCAGATGGTGATTGTATTTCCTTTGGGTTTACACCCTGAAGTGGATGGCTGGATCATACGGCAGGTCTATTTCTAATTTCCTGAGGAACCTCCGTGCTGTTTTCCACAGTGGCTGCACCCATTTTTACCCCGCCCCCAGTGCACCAGGGCTCCTCTTCCCCACTCTCTGCAGCACTCGTCACCTTTTGTCTTTCGATAATAGTCTTCTTAACGCGTGTGATGTGCCATCTCATTGTGGTTTTGATCTGCATCTCCCTGACGATTGGCGATGGGAAGCACAATGCCAGGGACTTGTTGGCCATTTGCATGTCTTCTTTAGAAAAATACCTAATCAGGTTCTTTGCCCACTTTTAAATTGGAGTATTTGGGTTTTGCTATTGAGTTGTATGAATTCCATATATATTTTGGATATTGACCCCTTATCAAATATGTGGCTTGCACATAATTTTCTTCCATAGGCTGCTTTTTCGTATTGTTGGTGGTTTCTTTTGCTGTGCAGAAATGTTTAACTTTGACATAGTCCCACTTGTTTATTTCGCTTTCATTGCCTTTGCTTTTGTTGTCAAATGCAGAAAGTCATTGTCAAGACGCATGTTAAGGAAGTTACTTCCTTTGCTTTTTCTTCTGGGTCTGGTAACTTATCACTCTGATAACGTTTCCTTTCTTTTATAGCTTCACTTTTCATGTCTGTGCTAATGATTCTCAAAAAGTTTCCCAAACCAAGATCTCTTACCCAAATCTCCAGTCATTTACCTAACTTCCTATTGAACATTTCCATTGTCTTTTCAAAGACACCTGAAACTCATCAAGTCCCATCTAAATTCATCACTCTCTAAGCCTTCACCCTTCCCAGCCCTACTCATCCTCGTAAGCACTGCTCTCTAGGATTTATCAGCCACCGTACCGCTGTCGAAGCCCAAAGCCCGGCGAGCATTCGTTCTGATCTCTTCTGCCTCTCTTTTCCTTAATGCCCTTATGATTCTTCCTCTTTGGCATCTGTTGACCTTGTCCACGCATTAAAATTACTCACCTGGATTATAACATGGCCCCTTATTTTCCTGCGTAAGACAGTTTCGGCCTTCCAGGCACTCACACTGCAGTCAGAGCAGATTTCCTAAACCAGGACTGACTCAGGTCCCTCAACTGCTGGCAATTGTGATGTCGCAACCTGCCCTCAGGATGAGGTCCAACCTCCTGCATGAGACTTGCGAAGGCAACAGTTCAGCCCCCCTCTGATCTGCTGCTCTCCTACGGCACACTCTATGTTCCAGCCTTGCTGAACCTTGTTCGGTTTTTATGAACAATTCCAGGGCTTTGTTCATGTCGTCCTTCCCTTTTCACATGGCTAACTCCTCAGGACCTCTTAGATCTCATCTTGGGTCCTCCTTTGTCATTAAAGCCCCTTCTGATCCCCTGTGTCTCAAGAATGACTCGGGGACTCTTCATGTTGATTCCATTATACCTGGTATTTATCCCTCTCATAGATTTTATTCATACGCTATTACAGGATGGGTTATTGGAGGAAAGTGACAGCTTCACCAATTTCTTAGCGCCTAGCACAGAACCTGACGTGTGACAAGTACTCAGTGAGTGACTGTTAAACGAGTGAATGAATACATGTACAGATGAATAACCGATCCTTCAACGTTTACTCCCAATTCTTTCACTGTCTATTGGTACTTCCCTTCATCTATTAAAAACTCAAAGTGTCAAAAAATTCAAAGTTATCTTTATTATTTTGGACTGAAAGTTTTTCAAATCCCTTGAAGTTGCAGGTAGATGTTACTTTCAAATGAAAGTGGAACTTTGCTAAGTTCTACTTTTGGGATGATAATGGTAGGTAATGATTAGTGAACAGTGTTTCAATCAGTGTTCTTAGCACTTGACATGTAATAGGTTACTGAATCCTCATGACAACCCAATGAGAGTGCTACTATACCATTTTGTAAATGATAATCTGAGGCATAGTCACATTTAGCAACTCCCCAAGGTTCACAGTTAGTGAGCGGAGCTGGGATTCGAACCCAGGCAGCCTCGGTGAGAAGTGCTTTTGGTTTGAGAGCTTTTATTTCATTGTTTATTAAATTTATTGTGTGAATGCTCTTGCCATTCCTTGATTTATCTTCCAGTCTTTGGCATATTTACATATGTAAATGTGGAACCTATCCCATTTAGTCTCTCTAAAACCACTCAGAATTAGCTTTATCCTTTGAAACCCAACACACAAATGCTAACACCTACTCTAAGGTGGAGTCTTACCTCCACATCCTTTTCCGTAGATCGGAGTGAGCATGCATAAAGCGCCAAGTTTCCTCCCTAAGCCCAGCACTGACTACATAATTTGCAGGCACCAGTGCAAAATGAAAATGTGGGGCCCCTCGTTAAAAACATGATTAAGAATTTCAGGGTGCCAACAACAAGCATTAAACCACGCACGGGGCCATCTGCGACTGCACAGGAAGCAAACCCACGAAGCCAGCCCTTCGAAGTCTCCTTCCTAAGATGCAGTGGACCACGACCCTCTGCCTACAGGTGACAGTCTCTTAACGATGCTGCTTAGCTTTTCTGTACCTGTGACTGACATTCTATCCTCCAGTCTAAAATGACACCAGTCTAAAACGAGTCACTGGAGATGGCAACCCTCACTGCCATTACACAGCACGGAACTTGGACAGTCACCCTGGGAACGTATGTACCACCTGTGTTCTCTACCCACCAAGACACCCATGTCACCACATCATGTGATAGAAATCTATTCCCATCTTACAGATGAATAAACAGACAGAGATGAAGTAATTCCTATACAGTCGCTTAGCTAGTGAATTTGAGAAGCTAGGTGAACCTGGAGCCACCTGCCTTCAAGGAGCACGGTTTTCCCACGACCCCAACTCCTCCTTTTGCGGCAGTGGAAAAAAAGGCACAGCCAGTCGTGGATGAAGAAGTTGGATTCTGAAACATAGGTTTTGCTCTGAGCGAATAAAACCTTCCTTTTATTTGCTTTGTGTATCGTCCCTGTCGATCCTAGCTTCTTAGTCATGGGCGTGTATGCACAAGACAATGTGTGACTTTTAAAAAAGAGCAAGGCTCTGCTCTGAGGCTTGGCGACATCCCTCCTGGAGTTCTGTCACGGTCACTCAAACGTCAGGGGCAAATGCAGACTCTCAGGGATTATAAGGCCAGCTGTTGTGTTATATCATTAGGCTTTTGAGAACAACTGGGAAAAAATCGACTTCTGCCAAGGGGCGAGTCTCCAGGCTCTGCAACAA
>PVKM010036104.1:0-14923 GCA_004027735.1 Carollia perspicillata
CAGTATTGAGAAAAGGCACTGGACTGTCTCCTTGTGAAGATGGAGGATGAGTCAGGTTAGTTTGCAGGTCTCTATCCCTGGAAGAAAGAGGGTGAGGACGTACCAGGAGCCCCCAGAGGGGGATGAAATGGGATCACAACTGGACAGCCCAAGTGCAGCCATCAGACACGTCCCATGGGCCCAGCAGCAACTTTGCCTGGTTGGGTGGTTTTGGAGTTTAGGGAATGGCAGGAGTCCACATTAGAAACCCAGCCTGCCCGACAGAGCCAGCAGTAATGGTAGAGCTCCAACCCTCGTACTGCCCCCCAGACCCAGACTGCACCGGGCAGCAGAATTTGCCTGATGGACAAACCCAGCAGCAGCTGCTCAGCCCTCCCAGGCAGGGCACAGCCTCCCAGACCTGTCCATACAGCCGCAGCCCTGAGTAGCCAAGGTCACCAGGAGGACACCTGGCATCCCTCCTAGGCAGCCAAAGGGCAAGCCAAGGCAGGTTATTCTTTTTCCTCCCCTCTTGTGGCTTCTACGAACTTAGCCATCAGGGTGATTTTATTCAGGTTACCTTCCCCAGCTTAGAAACCAACAGCCCTCTGTTTTCGCTTGGCCGGTAAACATAAATCCCCAGCCTTCATGGTCTCTGCTCCCCTCCTTTCTTTATTTCCCCCCTACATATTTCTCAACCAATCTCATTCCTTTTCATTCATCTCTGTGGCCTCAACCCTCCAGTCCTGCAAATCTACTCAGCTATCTCTGGCACACAGCCTATTCCTTCTTGTCATTAATAAGGCTGAGAAAAATGGATAATAAATAAGACCTTGCTTTCAAAGGGCTTTCCTGCCACCAACCCAGAGCCTCACAAGAGCCATATGAGGTAAATAGTGACACGCAGAGTTTAAAAGGTCTATCTATGACCAGTAGCTAGTTAGTGGCTAAGCCGCGTCGGGAACTTACTTCAAATGCTGTTATTTATGTCTTGCCAGGAAATTATCATTAAAAAAACAAGCAAGTGGAAAAGATGGTCTGGATTTTAAAGGATGACTTTATTACATTTCAAGGGCAAGATTTATTCCCACACCCTAGACTTGTAATTAAAATAAGCGGAATGAGATTTGGTATTATATTTGCCTTTCACACAACCCTTCAGAGACACCTGCATTGCTCTGCAAATGGAAAGCCATCTGTTCATTGATTCATTCAGTCAGCAATTCTGCACTGTGTTCTTACTATGTGCCAGGCCCCGGGCTTGACACAAGGCACACACAGGTGAACAAAACAGGCCTGGCCCTGCTCTCACACACTTAGAGCCTAGTGGTCATGTTAGGCCTTAAACTAAGACTCACACCAAGAATGTACAACCCGAAATGTGCTAAGTGCCATGAAACAGGCACTGAAGCTATAGCAGCTTCTAGCAAGTAAATTGACTTGACCCAGGAGCTCAGGGAGGGCTTCCCAGAGGAGTGACCGTTGCCCCAGGACAGGAAAGATGAGAAGACGTTAACAGAGGGAAGAGAAAAGGGAAAAGCGCTCGTAGATGAGAGAACAGCAAGTACAGATGCTCAAGGAAGCAGGGCACTTTCGAGGAACTGAGAGAACCTAAAGGGTGTGGTGGGAGACAGAAGGGCCAGCACCACTCAGGAGCACTTGGAAGTCCAGGCAGAGAGCCTGGTCTCTTCCCAGGTGGCACTGAGGAACTGCTCAAAGCAGCTGGACGTGATCAGATTACATCTAGTTCGGTGCTTCGCGTTTTCGGTGCCACAGGGAGACGAATGTCTCAACCCGTAAGGAAAGTTCTATCAGATTCCCTGATATTAAAATGCAGCCTGAGGAAAACAGTATGGAATTCCCTCAGAAAACTAAAAATGGAACTGTCTTTTGACCCAGCAATACCACTGCTGGGATTATACTCTAAGAGCCCTGAAACACCAATGCAAAAGAACCTATGCACCCCAATGTTCATAGCAGCACAATTTACAATAGCCAAGTGCTAGAAGCAACCTAAGTGCCCATCAGTAAATGAGTGGATCAAACAACTATGGTACATTTATATGATGGAATACTATGCAACAGAAAGAAAGAAGGAGCTCCTACCCTTTGCAACAGCATGGATGGAACTGGAGAGCATTATGCTGAGTGAAATAAGCCAGACAGTGAGGGACAAATGCCATATGATCTCACCTTTAGCTAGAACCTAATCAAGAAAACAAGCAAGTAAAATATAACAAGAGACATTGAAATTAAGAATAAACTGACAGTAACCAGAGGGGAGGTGGAAGGGGATAAGGGCAGGGGGAAAGGAGAAAGGTTTTTAGGAACATGTGTAAAGGACACATGGACAAAACCAAAGGGAGGAAGAGTCAAGGGTGGGAAGTGGGGATGGCTGGGCTGGGGGGGAGTGGTAGTGGGAAAATGGAGACAACTGTACTTGAACAACAATAAAAACTTTTTTTAAGGGAAAAAAATAAAATAAAATAAAATGAAGCCTGCTTAAAATTAGGATACTGATTTTTTTTTCAGAAATAGAGGTACCACTCCTGAGCTGACAATAAAAATAACAAAAATTAAAATATTATGTACCTACAAGGCATTTATATACATGATTTTACTTAATCCTTGCCTCAGTACAGTTTATAAGACAGGCAGCATTATCACCCCATTCTGCAGATGAGTAAAGTGAACCTCAGAGAGGGTTAGTAACTTGCTGAATGTCACACAGCTACTACCAGCAGATTAAGGCTGCCGGCTTTATCATCTTGGCTTTATCATCTCTAGGCTCAATGATCTCAGGAATCCATACCCAGAAATTCAAGGGCAGCAAATGTGACAAGTCTATAAAATTTGTTATCTCTGGAATATCAAGATCAACAATTGCCAAAGCTAATGGCCAAATCTTTTCTTGTCTCACTTGACCTTCGTTGGCAGTGACCAGGTGATCAGCCCTTCTTCATGAAACTGTGTGCTAGACCCACCACCTGACCTGAAGGAAGACAATGGCCAGACACAGACAGTGAAAGATGGGCATGTCTCAGCAATGGCACCAGAAGTGGTCTGGGGCTGCTGAGCTTCTGCTCTCCAGGGCCGGAAGAAGCTGAGGTCCAGAAGGACAGGAGGGGAGGGCAGTTCAGAGGGCACGGGTGAGGGGTGTTCCTCACGCCGGGATGCTCACTCTCCTGCTGGCTCATGGCCACGTCACAAGGACAGAAGGTGAGCCAGCCTATGGGTGGCCCAGCCATCTGGTGAAGAAAATGCACAGACATGACAGGGCTGGATGCACAGGCAGGATACGCCCAGATGCACAGACAAGAGAGCCAAATGCCGATACTAGATGCAGATGACAGGTTGCCTGGAGAGCTGGGCACCTGCTGTCTGCTCTCAGGGAAAAGTTGAGAGGCAAGAGTTCAGTGCTCTCAGTGGGACTCTCGGCCACCCACACCCACAGGTGCCATCCTGCCTTTAGGGCTCAGGGCACCAGCTGTCCGTCTGCCTCTCTGGCTAACGGGAGCTGTCGTCATCCCAGGTGCGCCCTCACCCACATTCCTGTTCCCCTCGGCCCACAGGGGAGGATTCGGCCTCTAGGCCTTTCTTACAGAGTCACTGGGCTCCTTCACAATGACTAAAAGCCTGCCCGAGCCGGAAGCTATGGACCAGTCAGTTCTTATCTCAGGCCTAACTCGAGGGGATGTTTGCTAGATACATTTTTTCCCTCTCTGGTGGAAAATTTAAATAAAGAAACTTGAGAAATGAAAGAGATCAGAGTGTGAAATGAAGTCAAGTCTCAAACCTAAGCCATCCTGAACCCAAAGCCTGAGCTCTGGCTAATTTGCTTAGCAGACTGTGTAATGGAGTTGACGGAGAAGAGACCTAAGCCTAAAAGAATGCCGGTACATGCTGGCACCACTGGTGTGGCAGAAAGAGTTTGGAATCAAGCTGACCTGGGTTCTAATCTTGGGCTGTGTGGCTTACCAACTGTACAAACTTGCACTAATCATTTAATTTCTCCTAGCCTCAATGAGCTCATCTGTAAACTGAGACACCTATTGAAATGCATCAAATGAGCTTCATAACTGTGGCCAAAGAAAAAAGAAAAAGAAAGGTTAAACCTGGGGATTTCCAGGATCATGGGATCTAGAGGGGAGTGATTTGGGGAAGGGACCATGGACTTCATCCACGCTTCAACCAGATCCTCCTCCAGGTCAAGCAGAGCCCCTTATCCAGGGACAACCCCTTTTAAGACTGGGGACTTTTTAAATGGTCAAAGGGTGCTAAACTGCAAGATGTCGGCTTCGTCTGTGGTTCTAGTCTCTCTTCCTCAGTTGTCAGTTTTCAAATGGCTGCTAAAAATTAACCGCCCCTCTCAGCCCATCTTCCTCTTCCTGTTTCCAAGACAGAGCCTATGAAAGAAGTCAGGGCAGTTTTAGTTTTCAAATGGCCCATCTGTCTAAGTCTCTTTTCCTTCCTGGCACTCCATGTGACTTTTTCTCGCTACCTCATTCTCTATGCCAGCAGTCCCCAACCTTTTTGGCACCAGGGACCAGTTTTGTGGAAGACATTTTTCCACCAACAGAGCTGTGGGGGATGGTTTCGGGAGGATTCGAGTGCAATGCATTCAAGCTCGCCTCCTGCTGTATGGCCAGTTCCTAACAGGCCACAGACCAGTTGGCCAGGGGCAGGGGGTCCCTGCTGTATGCACACAGCTATGCCTTCAGTGAGGGCAGTTTAGGTGACATCCCGGACCCCTGGTTTTAGGATTGCCAGGCTACTTGCTATAAGAAGCAGGGGGCTAGACTTGTGACTCAGAGTAAGAAAGGAAGAACATGGCAGTGAACGTGGGTAGAAGCAGCCTGACACTCATTCATACCCACTCTGAAATAACCCTTTCCCATGCTCTCTTACTCACTTCATACAAACTGCTGAGGCTGCAAGGGTTTCTGGTGACACCCCCTTCCTCTGTAGTATGGCCTTTGATGGCCCATGTATTAAGAGTACACCTCCCCAGGACTGAATAAGCATCATCATGGAAAGTGGACATACTCAGGCACCTGGGGAAAAGGCAATCTTCCTGGAAAGGCATTTTGGTCATAAGAATAGAGTCTTTCAAAAGCTGATACCCAATGCTTTCGATTGTATCCGGTTTGTTACAGAACCTCAGTTTGCCAGGCTTTCAAACACAAACTTACCACCAACGGGCAAGTTCGGCTTTCAGGCCCCCTTTAATGATGCTTAATATGATTTCTGTCCAATACCACTTATTTCCATTTATTAGAGACTGTCAGTCTCAGTTTGTTTCTGATATAACTCAGTCCTACATATTTCACAACTTTAAAATTATTTTCAAGCAATGAGTCTTTGCTTCTAATTGCCTCCCCCCAAAACTCCCCACACTAGACCTGCATCTTTTTTTAATCACTTTATTATTGTTCAATTACAGTTGTCTGCATTACCTCCCACTGCTCCCCTCCACCCCAGCCAATCCCACCTCCCTCCCCTGCTTCCACCCTCCCCCTTGGTTTTGTCCACATGTCCACATGTTATATATAGTAGTTCCTGAAAACCCTTCCCCCCACTGCCCCTCCCCGCTCCCCTCTGGCTATTGTTAGCTTGTTCTTAATTTCAATGTCTCTGGTTATATTTTGTTCGCTTTTTTCTTTTATTGAGTATGTTCCAGTTAAAGGTGAGACCATACGGTATTTGTCCTTCACCGCCTGGCTTATTTCACTTACCATAATGCTCTCGTGTTCCACCCATGTTGTCACAAAGGGTAGGAGCTCCTTCTTTCTCTCTGCTGCATAGAATTCCATTGTGTAAATGTACCATAGTTTTTTGATCCATTCATTTACTGATGGGCACTTAGGTTGCTTCCAACACTTGGCTATTGTAAACTGTGCTGCTATGACCATTGGGGTGCACAAGTTATACCTGCATCTTAACAAGCTGGGTTGGGGGGTACCTGTTCTCATCACCCCTTTCTCCTCTACACATGTCCTCTGACACTGGGGCAGGAGACAGAATAGAAGGGCAGAGGCATCTCCTTACTTAGCTGCCCAGGGTGAGGGGGTGAAAGGCTGATCCCCTTTATTTCAGTGGTTGCAGTGTCCCTGGGTAATAGGGACTGGCCTTTGGCTAGCTCTGTGTGGCTGCCCTTCATGGGGCACATGCACTGAGTTCTTTGCAGAATGTTATAGGGCCGCTCCCTATACTATACCTACATAGATATCCCGACCTGGGCTCCAGCCACTTCCCCTTCTGCTCCCCAATGAGAGGCAGTCAGCCCCTAACTGGGAGAAGAATTAATGACAGGACAGCTCAAGTCCCACTTCCCAAAGGTGTTCTCTCAGCCCTGGGGGAATATGTACGTTCTTGTCACTCCTGAGAGGCTACAGACCCCTATGTCCTGCCTCTTTCTCCATAGGCCCAAAGCCCATGGCTCAGAAACAGTGAAAGGAAAAGTAATTCAGTCTGTGGGTGTTACTATGAATTTTTAAAATACCTCAGAAATTTCCAGATCTTGTTTCAAGTCTGCTAAGAACACAGTTGAGAGAAGGGCCAGGTGAGAACGAAAAGCAGAGGTCACATCCCACAAAGGACCCCGGGGCTGGGGGCAGTGCGCAGTGGCTTCACATGAGAAGTGGACCCAGAGCAGAGCCAACCACAAGAAGGTCAGCCCCAGAGACGACAGGAACCTTAGGGAGAGTGCAGAACTTCCCACAGAAAAGAGGATGAAGAGCGTAAGTCACTTTGATTTAAACTTCAAACTACAGGGTGATCTCAGCTGTAAACAGTGGAGTGGCATCTTGTAAAGGGATTTACTTGTCAAGTCTGCATTCCAGGCAGAAATGTCAAAAGTCAAGTTACCTGTGAAATCCATAGCTGACACCATGTGGGCGATGGGCACATCTCAGCAAGTTCGACTGGCCAGTGCTCCCTAACTGTCTGATACCCCGACTCCTGGTGTGCCCATCAGCTAAAGCGGTTGGTTTGAACGAGGTACCGTGTTGAACCCAAAACACATCTCTTTAAACCTCGAACCACGGTCTATGTAATGAGATGCTCCCATGATGAGGAGCCCCCAGGAACCCAGGTCCCAGGAGGGAGCAGCAGATTCAGTGGGATGGGGAACAGAACTGCCCATGCTTTAAATTCTCTTTTCTTCCTTGCTTCTCTTTCAAAACTGTACCATCAAACGTGTATAACTTCACTGCATGTGTAATGTGAAGCCCATACAAATATATTAAAAATACCTAAGCCAAGAAAAAAATGCTGGAAGGAAACACACCACAAATCTTAGCTGGGGCAGTCCTCAGGTACTCTACTGCTCAATTTTTCTCCAATAAGCATATAAAATGTCTACAATGGTAAGTACCCCATGGGAAGCTATAGGGACTGATGGTGCTTCAGACAGGACATGCACACGTAGTGGGCCCTCATTATATATATCTCATTATTATTATCAGGAAAAAACAGAATCAACCACACTATTGTGCGACAGGAAAGAGGTGGCAGAGGAGAAGGTCACCAGCAGAGAGTCGCCTCCCACCCCAGAACTTTCAGGAAGTGTCATGGTACCGAAGGTAAGAAGGAGATGCTAAGAGGTGCAAAGAGTTACCAAAAAAAAGTCCCATTAATGCTGTCATCCTGGGTGGAGAGAAGTTCTGGGCTGGCCTTCCTGTCAGGACAGAAGGAAGGAGGGTAGGGATTAGGAGCCTGGGCTCTGCACTCCCTCAGGCCTGCGACAGGAGTCCCAGCCCTGCCATTGGAACAAGTTACTCGATGTCTCTGAGCCTCAGTTTCCTCGTCTAGAACACGAGGGATGATAGGGACAAGCTCTGTGTTGGGACACTGTGGAGATGAAAAGATGCGCCACGTCCGCAGAACAGCTCCCTGTCCGTCACACAGCAGGATTTCAACAAATGCTAACCATCGTTATCGTCTGAACCCTAAAACTCCTGTACAATTATGTGTGACTGTGAGTGCTTCAACGATCGTGTGTTGCAATTCACAGAGAGCAGCTGGCTGTTTAAAAGTATGTCTTTGCAATACTAACGGAAACGTGTCTCCATCTATCAAACTGACAAATCATACTGCCCTGCATCGGTGAGAATGTGGAGAAACTGACACGCCCTTCCTGCTGACAGGAATGTAAGTGGCACAATCTCTAGGAAGAGCTATTTGACAATATGCATCGGGGCCCTTAAACATGGCCCCTCTGAGGCCAAGCAGGACGGGCAGGGAAGTCAGGTGGTGGGAAGAGGTTGAGCAGAGAGGACAGCCGTCCGGTGGGGGTGAAATGCAGAACCTAGAACGGATCTGTGGAATGGACAGATCTTTAAGGCACCCCAGACATTCCAGGGAGGAGATATAAGATATGTGGTCAAACAAGTCAAGTCTCAGGTCATTGTGAGAGAGAATGCTCATCTTTTAAGACTGGAGATGCACAAAAAATGTTCCTCCAACTTCCAACTGCATGTCCCCTCCTGGAGGTCTCGAAGGTCTCTTCACTCATCACACCCAGGACGGGTCTCTGGACTGACCGCATTCCCCGCCCGAAACTGTTCATCTCCCAGCATGCCAGCCTCAACAAGAACCAAAGAGATACCACAATTACTGGGGGGTTAAGCCCCAACCCAAGGAGTCATCCTTGATTTCTGCTTTCTCTTCACCAGCACCACCCCGAACCCACACATCCAGTTGCTCAACAGATCCTGTTTCTTCTGCTTCCAAAATATGTCCAAATTTAGTCACTGCCCTCGGTTTCCACTGCTACTGTCTGATTTGAGCCACCATTATTTGCCCCCTGGACTAGCCTCATCAATTACCCTACTTCTACTTATAATCCTCCCAAGGCATTCTTCAGGCAATAGCCTGGATGATTTTTTTTTAAATAAAAACCGATTGAGTAATTTGATAGACCAAATTCAAGCACATCAATTTATGTTACCTACCCCTTTGTCTTCATCTACTGTCCATCTTGCCCTTGCCCACCACCCTGCAGACACATAGATGTTCTCTCTGCTCCTGAGACACAGAATACTCAGTGTCTCTCTGCCTTGCTCATCCCTCAGCCCAAAGCACTCAGTCAACCTTCAGTTCTCTCCTCAAAGAGGTCTTCCCTGCTAGGCCAGCCCAAAAAGCCCCTCAAGCCACTATCACTATACCTTGTTCCATTTTGCTCACAGCATTCGCCTCCATCGGAAACTCTGTTATTTGTTTGTTACTTGTACTTAGCTTATGTTCCCCCAGCCCACACTTTGAATGTGAGCCCTACAGGGCAGAAGCCTGCTTACCTAGTCCACTGTGTGCCCTCAGCACCCAGGTCATGAGAAGTGCTCAATAATGAGTAGGGAACGAACCAAGGAACGAATGTCTGGGTCACACGAGGCTGTGGTGCCTCTCACTCCAGTGTCCTCAGCTCATTTATGACTTTGATGATGGTGGTGAGAGGAGGCATAAAAGTGGGGAAGAAAGAAACCACTGGTTCTGATGGAGAGATGAGGGTGAATGCTTCTTACGTAACCAAGGGGAGCTCAGGGGAGCTCAGGATTTGGTCTGGCCTTGCAGAGAGAGCAATGTGATGGCAACACGAGAAGCTACAGCTTCTAGATCCTTGGCACTTGTCCGGGTGATGGCTCCACGTGTGTTTTATCGCCATCTCTATGGTGCTGCTTCCCAATGGTGTACAGAGGATGACAATTCTATCCCAAAGAACTCCATCTGGGACATCTAGTCACGTGGCATGTAGGAATAAATGAGCATTCAAGTGATAAAAGGTTGGAACATCACTGACCTGCACGGCAGAGCCAAGATCCCTTAGCTTGGTATTCATGGATCCCCGTACTTCAGCCTCTTTCCAGACCTGAAATCAGTCTTGACCCCAGTTTCTCCATCTGCACGAGAAGCAAATGATCAGCAAAGTCCCTTCCAGCCCTCATGTTTAGAATGCCTCTCTCAGACAAGAGTTCCTTCCTCCAGCCAAATTCATCTGCTTACTGTCCTCCGTCACCCACCTACACATAAACCTCAAAATATATGCTTTTTATGACACAGGCCCTCTACTAATAATGCTCTCATTTCCTCTCTGCTCTTGGAAATACTATGTAACCTTCAATGATCAATGGAATTTCTACTCCCACTCTCCCTCCTTATTTGTCCCAGCTGAAAATAGTTCCTTTTGATAAACTTAGACATTTACTGTATATACCAGAAGTTGGTAAACTACAGCCTATAGGCCAGATCTAGGCCATGGGCCAAATGTGTTTTTATAAATAAAGTTTTATTGGAACATGGCCCTGTCAATTCATTTATGTCTTGTCTATGGCTCTTTGATTACAGTGCTACAAAGGCAGGGTCCGGCAGTTGTAACAGAAATAGTATGGCCCTAATATTTACTCTCTGGCCCTTTACAAAGGGAGTTTGCCACCTCCTGGCTAATTCATGCTTCTCAAACTTGAGTACACAAAGATCCAGGCTGAGATCTATACGGAAGGTATCTAATGCTATAGGTCAACAGGACGTATCTTCTTGGAGCATCAATTTTACTAGAAGACTGAGGGGGGATTGTTAATAGAATATAAATGTGGATATTAAAGCAAATATGTTTATATTGTGGGGTGGAATCCAGCATTTGCATGAAATTTTAAGTTAAAATCTCAAATGTGATCAAAATTTTGGGAAGGGCCTCTTCACATTGCTGCTGATCCCTCATGGTTATTTTGGTATTAAATTTTTAGAAACAGCCATCTATGCTATTTAATTTAAGATGAAATCACATATTTTAGGACTTTTGTATTCTTACCACTTCTGGCACAGTACTTGACTATAAGAACTCCAGAAGAACTGGGATCATTTATCAAGGTAAATCCTAAAAGGTCCTCACCTATCAGGATGGAAAATGGGGTCCTGCATGATGGCAGAGGGATGGACCAGAGGAGGTGACCTGCAAAGATCTCAGTCACTGAGATCTTTCGGTGTATGGGATGACATTCCAACCAACCAATCCACACCATCCAGGGCTCTTTGTTTTGTTTTTAAAAGGCAAACATCCCTAGGAAAGAATAACACATTAAGTTAATAACGTTTTAGTAAGAATTAGGAGGTGGGGAGAAAGGCATTAGGACAGTGGGGAGAAAGGCAGCCCCAGACAGTCAGGGTTGGTAGATCTGAGGCCAACTCCAATTTTGCCATCGACCTGCAGGGCCACCTTGGGCAAGCCACTTGACATTTCTGCGCCTTCGTTTTCCTTTTCTGTAATATAAAAGTAAGGAGGTGGGTGATCTCCTGGAGCATTTTCAGCTGTCAGATTCTACAGTTCAAGGCAGCATAATTAAAGGAAAGATCAAGGTCACGACCACATGTACAGGCCTTGAAAACATAAACCAGGTTGGAAAAGATTAGTTGCAGAGTGACTTGTACTGTATGACCTCAATCTAACTTTTTAATTTAATTTTTAAAATAGGTAACATAGTCTATCCACATTGCTCAAAAAATTTTAAGGAATAAATTTAAAAGTCTTTCTCCTTTCCTTCATCCTACCTCTTTCCTCCCACATGCAAATTGTTACTAGTTTTTATTTTTTTAAGTTTTTAAAAAAGATTTTATTTATTTATCTTTAGAGGGGAAGGGAAGGAGAGAGGGAGAGAAACATCAATGTAGGGTTGCTTCTCCTGCATCCCCTGCTAGGAACTGGCCTGCAACCCAGGCATGTGCCCTGAATGGGAATCAAACCGTGATTGTTTGGTTCCCAGGCCTGCGCTCAATCCACTGAGCTACACCAGCCAGGGGTGTTATTAGTTTTTATATGTAAACTTTCAGAGTTTCTGTATGCACATATAAACAAAAATGGATGCACAGGCTTACTTCCCCCTTTGTTACACAAAAAAGAGCATATGACACATATTCCTCTGTACTTTGATTTTTTCTACTTAATATGCATTGGAAAAAATTCCGCATTAGCATAGAGAGTGCCTCCACTCTTTTTTTGTAACTACAGAGGATTCCATTACAGAGATGCACCACAATTTATCCAACCAGCCCCCATTGATGGTTGTGTGGATTGTTTCGGGACTTTTTTTTACAAGTAATACTCCAGTGAATAACCTTGAACACATGTGCTAATGAATATATCTATAGATGAACTCCCAGAAATGAAATTTCTTTTGTAATGTCACACATTTGCATTTTTGGTAACGATGGCCAAACTGCCCTACACAGAGATTATGCCAATTTACTCACCCACAATCCATGTCCAAGTGTCTCTCGCCCAACAGCCTCTTCTACAACTGTTGCTAAATTTCAAATATTGACCAATTTGACAGTTTTAAAAAATGGTATCTCGATGTGATTTTAATTTGTATTGCTCTTTTGATGAATCTTTTTGGTAAATCTTTTCTTGCAGTTAATAGCCATTTGTATTTGTTTCTCTGTTAATGAATACTTTTAGCCCCTTTCATACACGTAAGTTTTTAAACCACGCAATGCTCCATAGCATTTATAACCATGACACATGTAAGGACAGATGGAAGGGACACTCTCTAACCTCAGCTGAGGGACCACCTGTAGGTAGGAGGGTGGGGGAATGTGACAGGGGAGGTACACAAAGGGACTTCTACTGAGTGTGTGGCATTTTATATCTTTTAAAAAAAGACATGAAGCAAGCATGACAGAAAGAAAATAGAAGAGGAAGGAAGGGAAGGAAGGAAGGGAGGGAGGGAAGGAGGGAGGGAAGGGGGGAGGGGGGAGGGGAAGAGGGGAGAGAAAGAAAGAGAAATAAGCTTTAAAATCAGTGACCCTGAACTTGGATCTCAGCCCCACCACACATGCGCTGTGGCCCTTGACAAGTCTCCTAACCTTTCTACTCCTCCTCAATTTCAATGTCTTATAGTATCCAGACAATGTCTACTTTGCCTGTAAAACTGTGATTAGCACATCCTTGTGGTTCAACAGGCATATTATAGTTGTTATTCTTAATTTGGTTATTATTATTCAAATGTAAGCAAAGCCTTAAGTCAAAAGAAAGGCCTGGTGGTTTTTCTTGGCTCAACTAACTTTTTTTCCTGTTGGGTTTCCCAAGGAGTCAGTCTTCTTGACGATACCACAATACCGCTCTCAACTTCACTAACCCCTTTGCAGAATGTCTTCCCAGAGCTGCCCCCGTTGGCATGACGGGTGTGACTGGGAAGCCCGGGTGTGAGAGAAATGAGGGTGTGGTCAGAGGCAGGAAGGAGGAGTTTCCTCTGTGTTGCAATCCCGGTTCCCAAGAGCTATGACCTCTACTAGCACAGATGGGACTTTGGCTTCCCACTGTGGCTTCTAGAAGGTCTAAGCCCAACACATCCCTGAGCTCACAGCAAACCTTGGGCAAGAGTCTCCCCACCATCCCTCTGTAGGGATGACACACAGAAGAATTGCAACCACAATTTACCTGAAACCTGTATACAATCCCCGTGGCCCCAGAAGTGGACATTTCCTCCTCCCTCTCACCTCAGTTTTCATGACATCAATGGGCAGCACACTGCCCCGCCCCACCCCGCCCCATTCCACCCTCAAGGCGGTACAACTTCAGCCTTTGGTTGCCTCATTTCCACAAACAAAAAATACAAACATTCCTTTACTGGAAAGATTACAGCAGTGACTTTAGACTCCTGCTTATTCCTTTGGGTTATTCCCTGATTTAAACTGGTTTCTATTCCTTTTCATTATTTTGATCCTAAAACATGAGAAAAGTAGAGAGGAGTGAGAAAGAAAAGAGAGATGGGGGAGGAAGGTAGCAAAGAGGAAGATAGAGAAAGGCTTAAAACAGATGGCCGCTGAGAAATGTAACTTACTGGACTCTCTGGAGAGGAAGCTCTGGAAGTGACCTGAAGCTCTGCATCGACACCACTAGATACCTGACTGGTGGTTGAATCTGCTATAGGAGCCAACGACAGCATGCACTGCCAATACCGGGGGCTGGTGCTGGGTGAGCTGAACGTACACCTGTTCTGACAACACCTGGAAGCTTTGCCGAGCCAGCAAAGACATCCTTAAATTGTTGGCAGCAATGAACCCAACCAATCAACTGATGAGAATCATGGGGAAAGGTATTATGATTATTCACGGCAGGCGAAGATTGCTTTATCCTGGACAAAACTGATCTGAAGGGAAACTGTACGACACACAAAGTTTAACTTACTTTCTTGGCACTTGGGAATATTTCTTCTTTTAGCGACAGAGATTTCACGAAGGCAGGAACCTTTTGCTGTAGTAGCATCCCTTCCCGGCCTGCCAGTGCATTTATCATCAGTGCCTCACCTCTCCTCCCTTCATCCAAATGTCCCTTTTGTTGGCCTCAGTCCCCAAAGCTCTCTACTGGGAGACAACTACTTGCTCTTAAAAAAGATAGTCATTCATTCTAAGGTGATAATGGATGCTGTGATAGACAATAATAACTCTTCAAAGATACTCATGCTTTAAAGAAGATATCCAATCTTTAAAGGGGACTTCGTGTGTCAGGTTACGATGAAGGGCCCTGAGAAGGGGAGAGTAGCCTGGATTGCCCAGGCGAGCCCAGTCTAATTAATGCAGTCATTAAGGGTGAAGAACCTTTCCCTGTTTGAACAGAGAGATGACAGGGAAGGAGAGTTGCTGACACAGAAGATGGAGGAAGCGGCTGCAAGGAATAGGGAGGCCTCTGGAAGCTGGGAATGGCCCTCCGTGACAGCCAGCAAGGAAACAGAATGTCAGTCCTACAACCACAAGAGATTGAATTTTGCAAACAACCAAAATGTGCAAGGAAATAGATCCTTCCCTAGAACCTCAAGTAATGTATTAAGCCCTTGCTGACACCTTGATTTTAGCCCAGTGACACCCATGTCAGAAGTGTAACCGACAATGAAAGGTAATAAATTTGTTGTCTGAACCACTATATTTGTGGCAATTTGTTACTTTTTAGCAACAG
>PVKM010036105.1:0-14920 GCA_004027735.1 Carollia perspicillata
TTCATCCCCGTTTTGTTAATGACAAAATTGAGACAGAAGGAGTGACTTGAGGAGTTTCTGCAGCCGGGACTAGATCCCAGACTCTCGATGCGAGCCACCTGTTTTTCTACTCGATTCCACCTGGACGTTGGCTCTGCCCCGACGGCAGCTGGGCTTCCCTGCCTGTGTGCGGTGAACTGGCACCCGTCACCAGCCTGTTCCCAGTGTTCAGTCACACTTCTCTGCTGGCTGCGGGGGCAGTCTGTTAGCCTTCAGAACCGAGCCTCTTTCCCACCGGCTCCTTGCGCAGTACCCAGTGGTGAGGCGACAGCCAGGGTACGATGCCCAGAGTCACCTTCTGCCCTGCTCCTGAGCACCTGTGTGTGCTCAGCCACGTCACTTAGCCCCTCTGGGCTTTAATTTACCTTTCCGTTAAGAGAAACTCCTGCTCTGTCTGGGCACACTCCCTATAAATTCTCTGTGATGATGAGGGTCCCTTCAAACACTAGTACAGATGAGAAAGTGCTTTGATTCATATGAAGCTGAATATACGCACGGGATGCCCACGTGCGGTGTCAGAGCACTTGTTACTTTATTGGCTGGAATATGCCCAGGTGGTTTCATTTGTCCCGTGACTCCACCCCTACCTAAAGCATCTTCTCAAACATTGGTTCTGGCCTGTGCCTGCCTGTAGGTGGAACAAGGGGCCTGGGAACACATTCTGAAACATACCGAAGGGCTTTACAAAAAAAAAAGAAAGAAAGAAAGAACGAAACCACCCAGAAATCAGTAAACCAGGTCACTCAAGGGCAAAGCAAGCAGATTGCATTCCTGAATGCTGCATGACCTTGAGCAGCTCATGTAACCTGTCTCGGTTTCAGATTGCTCAAAGGCAGAGATGGCCCACGTGTTCCCTGAGGTTCCTTGTAGCTTTGCGTTGTTGGCGATATAGTACAGAGAGGAAATATATGGCCGGCTTTGGCTGCTCTGGCTTTGTAACTCGCATATGCCTTTTGTTGTCCGAAAGTATCCAAGCCCCACAACCCAGGCTCTGACTTGGCTCAGTTCACTTGAAGGAGGGCCAAGTAGAGGGAAGCCGCATGCAGTTTGGGGTTGACCTTGCAAATCAAGAAATCTCTCTTTGGATCACAGCCTTGCTGTTCTCTGGATCAAGTGAGAGGAGTTAACTTCAGAGAAAAACGAGTGCCTCCACCCGAACCCGGCCAGATGTGCTCTCCTTGCCCTGTAGCCCCCGCTTACACTGGGATATGGCTGCAGGCATTGTCAGTAAGCCCATGCTGTGGGGAAATGGAAGAGAAAACAATTTCCACTTTCCAGCAGCCATATGCTGTAGAGCCACCCTGTGCAGGCATCTGGCAGGGCGGGGTAAGGGGAAGGTTTGACCGTGGGGTCATGCTGTCCCCATCTCTGACCCCAACTCGGCCTACAGTATAATCTCTGACTGCTACTTGTGTCCTGGGGCTGAAGTGGGTTACCCCTTTGGAACATTAGCTCACCAGGTCGGGGCATGAGAAGCCTCTATTAATGTGTGGACATATTAATGCTGAAAGCCATGATTGGCTGTTAGCACCTTTAACTGATATTTTATGGGATATAAGTCATATGAGTCATGGTTGGGGTGAGAACGGAGGCAAAGATCTAGAACTCTGGGCATTGCTAAAGAAGGTGAGTGTGAGTGGTGGTGCAGGGGCAGCCTCATTGTAACACACATGCAAAGAGAGAAGAAGGCTGGTAGGGCCAGCCAGGAGCAATGTGGGTTCAGAAGGAGAAAGCCTATGCAAGTGAGAGGGAAATAAGGGAAGTCTTCATGGAGAAGGTGTTTGCACTGATCCTGAAGGTCTGGGAAGACAGAAATGACATTTGTCCTAAACAAAAGGGACTCTATGGGCAGAGACTCTGAGGAGGCAAAGCACTGCCCAAGGCATGCCTGAGAGACCAGTGTAGGATCTGTAGTATTCAGAGGCACCTGAGGGGTACACTGAGCTGGTCCTCAGACATCACGAGGGCAGGCAGCTTCTGCCAGCCGCTGCTCCACGCCACGTTCATTCCTTGGAAGGTAAGGGGAATCCACTGAGCACGTGTCAGAAGTTACTCCTGATCCTCTGACTCTCACAGTGTGGAGTAGAGGCGTTCCACCTGTAGTCAGGAAAGCTTTGCCCAGTGAAAACATCTGTGAGGTCTCCCCAGGCATATTTCTGTCTTTGAAACAAGTTGTCAAGAGAGTACCAAGAAAATGTCACAAAAGAATCTGTCAGCCAGAATACCTTGTCGTAGAAAAGACCAGGCTTTAAAATTTCACGAAAGCAATGAACAAAGTGGCTCCTCTTGGCTGAGGGCCGGAAGCGTGATAAGAGGGTACGAGGATGGTTCTGAGCCAAAAAGTACCAGTCGGAGACAGAAGAGATGACACCACTTGCTCGTCTCCTTGGGGACATGATGGAAATTGAAAGAAGACTGTAACGTCACTGGATATGTTTTTTAAACAAAAGTTTGTGGGCAAATGTTCATTCACCTAGAATGAATTTACTATGGCCAGCAGCCCTCTGTGTTCAAAATAATCAGCTCACTTTTGCACATACAAGTGGCAGATGCTAGCAGGGTATAAAATATACATGCACCACGATCTGAACCCGAAATGAACACATTAGAAAAAAGAAAGGAATGCAGTGTGCTGGAATGGTAGCAGATTGCCTCTGGGTGACAGAATTATGAATCATGCAGGTTATGGTAGTGAACATGCTTTTCAACACTTCACTGTCCTTGAAAATTTTCATTAAGTAATCATTTATCATTTTGATGGGGGGGGAGAGTATTTAGGAGGTTGTAGGGGAAAAATGTGGTAACAGAAAATTGACTGATTCCCTTAACAACTTACTTCTTATTTGGTGCTGACCTCTGGCCGAACCAGGAAAGGTTGGGTCAAGGTGAAATCCACTTGCTCTGAGCCTGGTCGTCCCCTAGAAGACTGAATTTCTGCTTCCTTCCCCCCCATTCTGGCCCCATAGCACCAGCTATGCAAGTCACCTTTTCTTTTCTTTTTTCAAATAGTGCACGGATCCTCGCTCTCCTTGGTTTCCAGCACATCGTCAATTTATTCAACAGTGAGTATAAATCAATGCTGTGTAGCTATGATCTTGTGAGCTGAGGTTCCTTTATTAAATGTGTCCAGAATAAAAGACCAGCATTCTTCCTAGAGAGAGTATTTCCATTATAAGGGGATCAATTAATTAGGATCAAATGGCTATTGATTAGAATGCACCAACCAATGAATCAGGAACCGGCTGCTTTGTTCAAGTGGCATTGTGCTGAGCGGTGATAACTAGTTAGCATGTGTGAGAAGCCTTAGCCACCTGCTGGTAGAGTTTGAAAAGAAAGGCCTTGAGAAACGTATTCATCTGTCTGCCTCAGTTTCTTTATCTACAAAATAGAAAGAACAGCTGTCCTTACCTTATGAAGTTGTAAGGAGGATTAAATGTTCTGAAGATTATATTTTGCTACAATACAAATTCCCTGAAGACAAGGATTTTTTTCTGTTTTTATTCCTAGTGCCTAATAAGTGTTCAAAAAATAGGTTTGCCTAGAACAACAAAATGCACACGAAGCCATGAATACAGCGCATGCAGCGCAGAGGAAGCACTCATAAATGTTTGCCGTCATGGGGAGTTTCACTGAACAAAAGCCTGATGTAATCACACGTGGCACTGGATTTGTTCAGAGGGGCTTACTTTTTATAGCTGTGTGTGTAAATACTTGGGAATTCCTACAGGAAAAAAATCTATTAATTAAGTGAAGATTATTTAGTCCTCAATTCTGTGGAGGACAAACTTTTTTTAATATTTCAGGTTTCTGGGCTACGTAGCAGGATGAACTATATATAGCCCCTTGTGAATAAAAGGCCATCCCAGAATCACATGAAAGAGACCACGGCCTGACTGTTCTTTCTTAAGCCTCTAGCAAACAAACGCCTCCACGACTGTTGACATGGTCTGATTCGGAGGGCCTAGCAATGCTCTCTTTTGCTCCTACTCACCTCACCCCTCTGACTCCCAAGTACCTCTTTCTGCAGCTAATCGCCTTCTCTGAAATGTCATCACAGAGTCCTGGCTTTCATTTTAAAGGCTTTATATATAGCAACCTCGGGGAGAGGCCGTTTAAGCTGTTATCTACTAGGAAAGCATAGAAGTGGCCTTCTAACTGTGAGCTAGTCTTTGTTGTACACTGAAACTCTGTGATATCGATACCAGAGATGGGACCGTCAAGCCGAGATTCACCTCTTCAACGGGATTACTGGCACTAAATACGTGCCAGGCTGAGCCCTGCAGATATGGTTTAAGTGTAGAAAGGAGCCTGCTGCTGACGGAGGGAGGCAGAGGCACCAGAGGGTCCCAAGGGACGTAGGATGTGGGACTCGAGTTTCACAGGGTTGGTGCAGAGCCACCATAGCAGACATTTAGGTGTCTGCACCCCATGTCTTCTCGGTGGCATTCCCAGGGTTCCCTATCAACCCAGAGGGGTGGGCCCTTCGGAGCAGAGGGAGAACCGGGAGGCTGGCCTGTGCCAGCCAGCCATGGAGGGGCAGTGCGTGAGCTGCTCCACTGTGAGCCCCCGTGGAGGAACCCGTCACTTGCCCTCATGCCAGCCATTGGAGGTTCATGCAGTCAGAGGTCTCTCTCCCCAGAGCTCTTGTGCTGGGTGGACATGAAGCAGGTATTTTCATTAAATGAGAAATGGTCTTTTCTGAGTTGATATAAGTTCACAAATTACCAAAGACCTAATAATAGTTTTAATTCATCTGGACAACAAGAAACCTGAGGTCTAATCTCAGTTTTTTTCCCTCCCTGTATGACTTTGGACCATTCACCTCGTCATTTCGGGTGTCTCTCCGTTGCTCTTGGTGTCAGAGAGCCAAGCAAGGTGGTCCCCACAACCTCTGACTCCCACCAGTCATGGAATCACAGGTTCCCCTTTACTGTCCTTGGTATGTGCCCTCTCTGAGAATTTAGGTTACTTTTGCAGACTTTTTTTTAAGAGTCTAATAGTTAGCTGTTTCCATGCCAGACTGGTCTGCTAATTCCAAGGAAACCTGCGAGTCTGGCTAGACTCTGCACCCAGCAAGTACGGATGTGTGCTCCCTCATCTATTATTAGCCACTGGGTGGTAACGAGATTCTGAAACAAATGCTCAGGAGCCTTTGCGAACGTTAAGGTGAACAAGCCCTTATTTGTTGTCTGCGAAGAGAGTCTCTGAAGTTGTCACCAACCCAGACCAAAGAGCCTGTTTAATAGCCGAGTGCTTTATAGGCTCTTACGGGATGATGATAGGTTTTTTTTCCCCCTTGAAATCTCTGTAATTCTTGGATATCCAAGACTGCCCATTCTGGCTGAAATGCCCCTGTCATTTTAATTACAAAGACAGGAAAAGGCAACCTGGTACTAAACAACTGTTGTGGAGAGGCCACGGCCAGCGCATGGAGTAGAGTGAATGCAAGAGGCCATGTCTGGCATCACGCTCGCTTTCCTGACCCATCAGGGAGCAGCAGCTGAGTTCCGTGGGGAGCTGCTACGTCGGGGGAGGTCTGCGGCTGCACCTAGACCCCGCAGATGTGCAGAAGAGCAGCAGCAGCTGGGGGCAAAATATAAAACGCAGGATTTCTCCAGGCTGCCGTCGAGAACAGGGGCTCCCCCCCCATAGACCGGCGGGCACAGTGACAGTGGCAGGAACAGGGGAAGGAGCGTTCAGCCTGTGGAAGGAAGTAGGGCGGGGCGGGTCAGCCCGCTCACCGGCCTCTGCTAGCCTCCCAGATGTTAGAGAGCGCTGACATTCTCACCATTAGCTTTTCCCCTTTGGATCAGACTCTGAAGATGGGGCCTTATTCCTGGAAAGCTTCCATGAGAATGTAGCTGTAGTAAACGCAGGAGAATGTGCTGGTTAAGAGCACAGGCTCTGGAGCCAGAGTGCCTTGGATCTAATCCCAGCTCTGCCACTTAATCAGCAGTGACCACGGGTAGATGACTTACCCTCTCTGTGCCTCACTTTCCTCATCTGCAAAACGGAAGGCGATGGTATTAGTACCTGTGCAGAGGGTTGTTATGAGGATTAAATGATTTTTGAATATGAAGTGCTTGGAACAGTTGCTGGCATGTGGCACTAGTTATTATTACCAGAATGTGAGTACCGTGAGGCGAGGGATTTGGACGTGTTCACAGTGGTATCTGGGCTCTTAAACAGTGCCGGGCACATAAAGGAAGTCAATAAATATTTGATAGGTGGGACGGATGGACAAAGAGGGACAGATAAATGTTATCTGGGAGGAAAGAGTGGACCCTGAGGAGATCTCCAGATCTTTTCCTCAAAGTGTTTCTTAGATGAGGAGAGGGCCCAGCTGTGTGACATAGGCAAGAGACCTAACCTCTCTGAGCCTCAGAGGGATTCCAGGCAAACCTATTTCATGGGGTTCCTGCAAGGATTGAGCGATTTGGCCCCAGTGTACCTAAAAGTTAGTTGCTGCTCTTAGAAGAAGCCAGCCTGGCCGGCAGGGGCTCTGGGCAGGGCTGGGAGTGAGGGCAGTGGGGAGCAGAGTGAAGGGAGATTGGAGAGGAACCTGTCCCAATTTACAGGGGTGGGGCCTTGGGGGCGTCTAATGAATCCTGCCCATTTACATTCTGGATAGAGAAGTAGAAACCAGAGTCAGGTGCTGGGTTTAAAAAATAATGAGTTTATTGCTAATACATTTGGATTAGGACATTCAGGGAGGACTCAAGGACAAAATAGGGCCCTTACCTATTTTCACTCACCTACCTGGCTTCCACATCACTGTTCCACCCTGGACAAGTGTAAGTGGGGGTGTGGAGAGAGGGGCAGGAGCACTTCCAGCATTTCCAGGAAGGGGTAAGGGGGAGTCTGCTTCTGGGGGCCCCTTGGGAACCCAAGGAAAAGGAAAGAAAGGTTCCCCTGGCAGTAGGTCCCACCCACCCACGTGGGCTCCCCCTCTGGAGGAGGTGGGTAGTATAGTTCTCCCACTGACAGCCAGCTTCTGTGGGAGAACAAAACTTGGGGCCCAGCACAGAAGGCTCTGCCATCACAAGGACCGCCCCCAGGGTCACAGGTCACTGGGGAACTCAAAGTTACCTGTGTGTTCATTTTCTCAGTCTGGCACCTGCCCTGGCCCATGCCCTTCTCACAACCCCTCTCCTGGGCGCCTGACCCTGCCACCACCTCCATGTGGGGACAGGGAGCTCCTCACAACCAAAGTAATTAGAGTGTCTATTTCTTCCTAATTTTGTAAAATAATATGCTGATTGTTTTGGGCCTTTTCATTGGTTAAATTTTATCCAAACCTGCTTATCTAGAAAAGTACACCAGGACAGAAACGCATAAATCTTCCAGACTGCTGTTAGGATCCAGATATGGTTATTCTCTGCAGGTTGATCGCTCTGTTCTCCTCAACTCCTCTAATCTCCCTGTGTTTTCTTTACAGCCGGAGGAAAAATGCCAGTCAGAGGTAAGCAACTGTTTGCTGGTTGATCTGCCCTTTCACTGTCGTCCATTATTTGACCCAGCTCAGCCTAGAAACGGACTCCCAAAGCAAGTAACCCTGTCCCCGGTCTTCTTTAGATTCGCAAACTGCGGCGGGAGTTGGATGCCTCCCAGGAAAAGGTTTCTGCTTTGACCACCCAGCTGACAGCGAATGTGAGTATGGACCCCGGGCAGCAGCCATCAGGAGGGGTGGTGGCCACTGCGGCCTGCCGGGCGTCAGCTCGAGGCCTCCCGGGCACCGTGGAAGCCCTGTGGGGTCACACACAGGCTGTAGCATCATGGGTGTGGACGTCAGCTCTGACACTTACAGGCTGTGCTTTGGGCAAGTTCTTTAACCTCTGAGCTCGTATCTGCGCCTCTGTACTGTGAGCAATGATACTACCCATCAGGGCTGTCACGTGTTCAGTACCTGGACCATATTAAGTGCTCAGAAATGTTCACTTCCCTTCCCTTTCTCTTTCTGAAAATTTTCATAGAAGGGGAAAAGAGGTGGTGGGGGAGGAAACTAAGGTTTCACAATAAAGAGCTGACTGCTCTGTAATTATAACATACACAATTACGTGTTCAGGGGGCACTGCCAGCCAGCACTCAATTGAACAATTGTTTAAGTGCCAACTATGCCCCCAGCGCTGTGGGTTCAACAGCAAAGCAAACAAGTCACTGTCACTTTAGTGGTGTTTGTCTGGCACAGCAGAGAGACAAAACAGTTTTGCCCTAACACGATAACTGTTATGATAGAGATCAAGGGGAAAAGGTTGTGGGAATATGTAGGGGGAGCACCTATATCAGTCTCGGTGGGGTAGGAGGTCAGGAAAGGCTTCCTGGAGGCGGTGACATCTGACAGATACTGTGTAGGGGGAAGTGCACGGGGAGGACAACTTTCTAACCAAAAGGAATAACTGGTGCAAAAGCCCGAGGTGAAAGGTCTTGGTGCATTTGGATGAGAGGCAGGGTGGAGAGGAGAAAGAAGGAGGCGCCAACAAAAGACCATGCTCAGGGTGCATCGCAGAGGCCCTCAGCTGTTAGGTGGGAGGTTGGGCTTCCTTCTGAAGGCACTGGAGCCCTCTTGGTGGGCTTTTAGCAGAGCTGTGGGGGATCTCAGCAAGGTGAGAGTAGAGGCCGAGAGCTCCTGCCCCATCAGACCAGTCTCTAAAGGAGACCCGCTGCAGGGCTGCTGCACAGAAGGCAGAGCCTGAGGTTTGGGAAGGTGCTGAGATGCCTCTGGGGCAAGACTTCCTACCCAGGGGTGCACAGCCCAGCCCGAGTCTGCGCACACAGGTGCGCGAGGCTGTCAGGAAACAATCTGCGTGACCCCATAGCTGCTAAGCAAAAAGCGAGCTCAAAAGGTTGTCTTCCTTGGACCAAGAGGCTTGGTCCAAATTAATATTTCACCTGCAATTTTGGCCTAGGTAATTCCTGGCTTGAGCCCGAGGCTACCCAAGGAAACCATTTCTCTTTAAAGTCTGCACGTGAGTGCCTTGCACAGTGCTGGCCCTTGGTTACAAGCTCAATAACCAGTGGCTGCTGTTACTAGTATTCATGTTTTTGAGCTCTCTTTTGCATTTCTAGAAATCTTAGATTTTTCTTCCAAAGCCCTGATGTACTAGACCACTAGTACGTGTGTTTTGTAATCCTCCTTTACTTTCTTTACCTTGTCCACCATCAGTAACGCTATCAAAAGACCATCAGAAATGATGTGAGACCGGAATTTGAGGCTTAGATCCTATTCAGAAGAACAGCAGAGGTATTTTCCTGAGGGCAGACTCTTTATCTGGGTCACCATTTGAATCCAGAACCACCCGCAGACCCAATAAGCCAGGATCTCCTGGGTATAATCCCATTGTGTGAGATCTGACAGTGACCCCCTCTCCTAAGTGATTTCAGACTACTCCTCTACTTAAGAATTACAGCTGTGGCCCTGGCTGGTGCAGCTCAGTGGATTGAGCGCAGTCCTGGGAAGCAAACAACCGTGGTTTGATTCCCAGTCAGGGCACATGCCTGGGTTGCAGGCCAGTTCCCAGCAGGGGATGCATGAGAGGCAACCACACATTGATATCTCTCTCCCTCTCTCCTTCCCTACCCCCTAAAGATAAATAAATAAAATCTTTAAAAAAAAAGAATTACAGCTGTCAGTTGTTGCCCCTCACTTGTTGTCAGTTGTTGCCCCTTAAAGCAGTAATTTCCTTATAATGAACTTGGGTTCATTCTTCCAATGACCTCCTGCTCCGTGGGACCTCACAGTGGGCCATTCGCAGCCCGGCTCTCTGTTCCAGAAGAGTCAGAGATCTCTCTTGTCTTCCTGTTCTTCTAAAAGTGTGCGTTGCTCCTCACAAACGCCATTGAAGCCAGTATTGTTTTAAAGTCAATATTTAGTCTTACCACACACCACCGGCAGTGCTAACGTGTTTTATTGTCTGCCATCTCTCCCACAGGCCAAGCTGTGTTTGTTTTTCTAGGACAAACTACTCAAAGCCACCTTCTCTGGGTGTTTTTATACCACTGGTGTTTGTTTTCCCTGGGAATGTGAGCATGGTGCTGGATGAGAGAGAGGGCTGTTGTGTGGCTCCGAACCAGGCTCTCGGCGGCCTCAGCCCGTATTTTCACAGTTGAATTCATACAGAAAGTCAGTCGTTTCGTTCACCAGCAAAATGCCGACCTCCGGTTCTTCAGAGCAAGTGCGGTTTCTTCTGGAGCTTTGCAAAAACGCTCTCTCAGTAGCCGTCTTCACGGGGTTGGGTTTTTGTTTTCAGTAGAAGAGAAAATGTGAATGCCCACTGATAGAATCACGGGTGGCGGTCAGACAAAGATTGGACATAAATGGAAATTCAGTCCTTTAAATTTGACTCTGTCAAATTTGACTCTGTTCCCTTGAAATGCAAGGATAGCCATTGTTCTTTTTTACATCCTTGAATTAAATTGGCTCTGGTTTGGCCACATTCTCTAGGGCGGACTAAAGTGTATCTCTTTATTTTAAAGTGCAAAGGCATTCTCTCAATTTTTAAGAGAGAGCAGGCATGCAGTCAGAAAGGAACTGGCTAGTCCACTTCACATGTCCCTTGCAAGTGGCCTTCCTCCCGGGCCAGATCCTATGGCTGCTGGAAAAGACTCAACTGTTGATCTTAGAGATGCTCTTATCCTCAGCTGTTCCTGTTTGGTGAAGTATCGGGCCAGAGGCCTCTGACTCATTCCTCAATCGTCTCCTCCTTAAACTGCAGCGCCCACGGGCCCTCTGCACAGCCCAGGGCAGCGACTCCTCCCCCAGCCAGACGTTATCCAGCTCTCCTCCTCCACTGCCTGCATACCCATCTTTTCCTCTGGAATTGTCCAACACGGTCAAATCTTAGCTTCCCCCAAGACTCTCAAGTGTCCTGCTGGCCCTTCCCCTTCCTCCTACAGCCCTCTGTGTATCTGCACCCCCTCTCTGAGAACCCTATCTTGATCTCCTCACCCCAATGTTCTGATGGTATCTTTGGCCACTTTCTCATTCCCAGACCTCTTCCTTTCTGCCACACTGTTCACTCATTCCTGGGTTTCCCCTATATTATTTCATTTAATGTTTGTAATAACCCTGGGAGGAAAATTAATATTGTTCCCGTTTTATGGATGAAGAAACTGAGTCCAGCAGGATTAGATGATTTATCCATTCTTTATTCTTGGTTCTAACAATATTAACCAGGACCCTCAGTCAACCAACCAGACTATCACCTCCTGCTCTGTGGAAGAAGGAAGAGGTCTTAGTGTTAGCACACAAAGTTGCCTCTTGCCCTTGAAGAAGGTTGCAGAGCAGGGGACAGACGGGAAAATATCACAATTCTCAATTCTAAGACACATTTTTCTTTTCACATTTCAACATCTTTGAAATTTGGATGCATATTTTACTTATAATTGGCAGCATTTTAAAAAATGTCTTAGTAAGATATAAAATAATGGTGCCTTGTGTTCTTGACAGAGGGTTATGAAAGTGCAGGGGGAGCTCAGGGGAAAGTTGTAACTCCCTGGGGGAACAGGGGAGGGGCTCTCTAAAGAGGTAGCAGATGGGCCTTTCCGTGGCTCTTTATTAACCCGGATTATAACAAGCAAAATACGCCGACCACTTTGTTCACTCATTCTACAAGTGTGCCCAGTATGAGCCCCTGCTGTGAGCTTGGTGTGTGATGAACAAAAGGTCATCCTGCTGTGTGACAGACACATGAAGCAGCTCCCGCAAGAGCACACGTAGTCCTGACTGTGATGCCATAGAGCACAAAGCAGCCACCCAGTGTGCTCGTCCGAGTAAATGCAAAGGCACCAACCCAATCTGGGGGGTGTCGTGAATGCATGAGCTGAGATCTCTTGAGAAGGAAATGCAAAAATTAGTTAGGGAGGGAGGCAGCTGCGGGGTAGAGCACCCCAGGCTGAGGGGAAAATGTGTATAAAGGCCCTAAGGTGAGAGAAAGTTTGGGGCATTTGAGACATGAAAAGCTGGAGTAATAATCCCAGAGAGTGCTGGGCAGTGGGGCTCGGGAGACGGAAGCATTAGACGGGCTAACTCACTTGGTCCTGTGAGGATTTTCCTCTCTAGTGCTTCACACCATTTGAGCACTCTTACCTTGCAAGGTAATGTAACTCGGGCTGTGTCTTCCCCTCCAGGCTCACCTCGTGGCAGCCTTTGAGCAGAGTCTTGGAAACATGACAATCAGGCTTCAGAGTTTGACCATGACGGCCGAGCAGAAGGTAAGGCAGAAAGGATGTTTTTTCCCCTCCCTGCTTGGAGTTAAAAACACACCTAAACATATTATTCCCTTTCATTCCAGACCATTGTGTAGATTTTAGAGTAGGTCTGTTGAGTGAAAAAGTGACCTAGATGGCCAGGTGGTAACTTGATCCATAACAAATCAAGTCCTATTTCTGCTGTTGTCATGGGCTCATGCACGCACGTTGAGAATTGACCCGACTTGATGTTTGAGACAGAGGTTGATTAGAACTCCTTTGCTTCCTACCCTGCACAGTTGAAACTTGCACTTCGGTTGAACTCTGTACAGAGAATGATTTTAGAATAACCAATTTTTTTTTTCCTGTTCTCAGGATTCAGAGCTGAATGAGTTAAGAAAAACCATTGAGTTGCTGAAGAAACAGAACGCAGCTGCCCAGGCTGCCATTAACGGAGTAATTAACACACCGGAGCTCAACTGCAAAGGTAAAGGAACAGAAACAGCCTTGAGACCAACACCCTGCCCGCCCTATGGAGCCCTCCCCTGACAAGGAATGATGAAACCGCCCTGCCAGAGAGTGGGTGTTCGTGTCAGCTGGGCAGGTCCTGGAAGGCGAATACGTCACCCAGTTACTTCTGCCCTCTGGGAAGATAGCTGTTCTATCTCATCCTCTTTGATGTATCTCAAAAATGGAGGAAAATTTATTTCTATTGGCCAAGTGTCAAAGTATTGCATAGCCCTTAACTTCACTAACGCTTTGATGTTTATGTACTGATGTGGGACAACCTGAAATGGGCTCATCTCCTGTTTGTCCAGGAAAAGATTTGTGAGTGAATTGCTTTGTCCCTGTGTCACTTCCTTGGGGGGCAGTGTGGGCATGGGGATGTGTTACCTCCTGCAGCAATGGTATTACAGTAATAATAGAAGCCATCGTGATAGCTAACAGGTATGACCCCTCACTGTGTTCTAAATGCTGGATCAATGTTTCAATTATTTAATTGATGATCTCATTTTCTTTCCACAATACCCTTATGAGAACAATACTGGGCCTCTCCACATTGTACTGGCAGGGACAGAGTATCAGAGACAAGAGTCACGTCCTGAGGTCACGGAGCAGTTAGAAATAGAAGAGGGACTAGACCCAAGTCTGCCTGGCTCTGCACTGGTGCTCTGTAAACCAGGTTGTAGGTGTGGCTCTGTGCTCATGAGGAAAACTGCCTGCAAACTGTTTTGGAATCACTGACATGTCAGGCAATGACATGTGTCCGTGTCATTCTGGTACTACTGTTGTTTCAGACATCTGGCCTCCTGCAACGTCGATGTTAGAGGTGACATGGGAAGGATTAGCACGAGCTGGCCAGGCAGAGTGGAGGGAAAGGAGCATTCCAGGAAGAGGCAGTAGCCTCTGGAAGGTCCCTGAGATGAGTGGGCGTGGCATTTCCAAGGGGATGAAAGGCGGCCAGTGCAGCGAGGAGAAGGCACTAAAAACACCTGTGTAAAGCTTCAGAGAGCTGGTGTTGGGGGAATTCTCTCTAAGCCTTCTTGTGCTTACGTAAAGGAGAGAGAGAAAGAGAGCCCTCATTTATTGACCGAATGGTATAGCACCCATCTGCTCAAGGACCTTAACAGCAGCAGTGAGGGACAGAAGGTGATGTCCAATGGGAGACACTGAGTAGTCCGCGGGTGTGTGGACTTGGGTGTGAGGGTTATTCCCTAGGACGAAGGAGTGGGCTTAAGGCAGCAGCTGCTGACGTCCTGCCTCGGGTCTGCAGGGAACGGCACCTCGCAGTCCGCCGACCTCCGCATCCGCCGGCAGCACTCCTCCGACAGCGTCTCCAGCATCAACAGCGCCACCAGCCACTCCAGCGTGGGCAGCAACATAGAAAGTGACTCAAAGAAAAAGAAGAGGAAGAACTGGGTGAGTGTGCATCCAGAGACTCTCGTGGGGCTAGCAGAGGCGATCACAGAGCCGGTGCCCCCCCCCCAGATAAAGCCCAGGGAAGCTCTTAACTTCCGAACACAGACCTTTAGTTTGCGGATAGGTTTCCACTAAAATCCATATTGTGCTCAACCAAACACGAGCACTTATGAAATCACCACCACCTTACAGTTTTTCTGTTCGTGAGACTTTATGTGAAGTACTCATCTTTCATTTCGTATGTGTGTCATCTCTTCCTCCTCATATTGTGGCCAGAAAGTTCCAGGTACTAGAGCAAATTTACTCATGAGTGGTTTCTTCTTAGTTCCAAAGTATATTTTGGAGTGTTATCACTAATTATCCATTGTTAATCATAATCCTTAGCTATTTATTTACACAATCACCTATGATAGCCCTAGACCACCCTTCTCTTCGAGAACTTTTGCCCATGTCCTCTAAGTAAAATTTTCACACTGGTGATGCTAGCGGTCAGTGAATGGTTCTCAATTTGGAGGTGATAGCTCAGCATGGCAAGTTCAATAGAATCGGTCGCCAGTGCTGCGTTTTCCCATGTTTCCATGACCCAACGTGCTCCTTTACGTCCCATTCAGTGACACCTGGAGCAGTTCTTCCCATTCTCCTGGGGAAATTCCACTCCTCTCTCCCCACCCAGTCCCTGGTCCTGCTGTCGAGGCCATGGGATGCTGGCTGACATGTGCTGCTCCCTGTTTGCAGTCCAAGTGGCACTGAAGTTGGCCAGTCCTCAAAGGGCCTC
>PVKM010036106.1:0-14940 GCA_004027735.1 Carollia perspicillata
TTGCCCTTCTCTAGCCACTAAGGCAGATGGTGCCTCCTCCTGCTCAGCTTTCTCCTTTACTCGAATGCCAAGGAGTGGCCCGCAGTGGGATGGACGCGGAAAGGCAGGTGGGGTGTGGGGCAGCCCCCACTCGGAGAGCACCTGCAGAGAGCAGATGGGAGAGTCCGCCCCGGCACCCAGCCCGCGGAGCCCCAGAGGGAGAGGGAAGCCGCTGGGGGTCCTGGGCAAACTGAAGCCTGAGCTCCATCGGGACTGGAGTTGGTTCAGCTCTTGGATGGTTGGGGTTTGGGAGGGAAATGCAAAAAGAGAAAAGAAAACCTGCTCCTATAAAACACCTCGACTTATGATTGTATCCACCCCAAATCAAGCATTCTGATGAGTAACACGGTGTTTGACAAAGATAGGCATTTGAGTTACTTGGAAATCACTGCTTGGTTTCCATACTGACTCTGCCATTCCTACAAACTGTACAAGAAGCTTTTAATTATAATTCATTTTTGGAAAAAAAAAACGGTGTACTGTGCCCGGTAGTGGCAGGCCCTGGGCTGCGTGCCAGTCATCCGAGAGACGAGCAAAGATGCCTGGCCTGGAGGAGCGAACCTTCCACTGGGCAGGTACAAAATAGCTTGGAACCTTCCTAGTGTGTGCGTGATGTAGCAGGCCACACACACGGGACAGGCTTGTCCGTCCTCAGCCCCAGCCCTGAAACAGGAGGGGCTCCCCAGGCCGCGTTGTCTAGTGATGACTGCTGACACGAGTCCCCTCTGAGTCAGGGTGCCCCGAGGCCCCCTTTGCCTCTCTGCCCAGGCCGCAGCCACCTCCTTGCTCACGTGGGCGAAGGTGATACAGGGCCCTTAAAACAAGCAGTGATGACCCTAGAAGGACAGATTCCCCTTTGGGCGGCACCTGCAAGGGCTGGCTTTCAGGGGAGGGCTAGTCGAACACGCAGCGTCTCCCTAGTGGACACGGACGTTCCTTCCCTTCTGGAATCCGGCCCCTTCTCTGGCGACCCGGTCACCTCGAGCCCCCAGCGGGTGACCCGCGTGTCCTCCTGGGCGTGCTCAGTACTGTGTTATGAATAATAACCCTTATGCCGTTGCTCCGTGTTGGTTCTGTCATTAGCTCTGCCATCTGGTAGCTTTCTGGGTAGGGAAGTTTGAGGGTCTGGGCGGGTCCTTTCAGGGTTGACTGAAACGCAGATTTATTTCTCCACTTATCTGCTCACATCCCGACACCTCCTCCTCCATCCCCCCACCTCCGCCTCCAGTTAATGAACTTATCCACACTTCACGAGGAAAAATGGAGCAATCACAGGGTCGCATGGGAGACCCTCAGTACCACAGCTCCTGCCTCCCACCAGCTGCTGCAAGGAATCCACGCCCCCGTCTGTCAACTTGGACGAACTTTCTGTGACTTCAGTCACAGTCAATTCCTCCACTTTGCGCAGGGCCCTGCCTCTTCTTTGGTGCTCAAGGACGTCGAGGAAACAAGCCTTTCCCCGTTTTCCTGCGTCATTATTCTAGAATTCTTAATGGATTGTTCCGATGACACGCCTACCCGATGAATTCCTCCATCTAAAAAAGAAGTCCCATTTTCTGTGGCTCCTGCAGAGGAGCACGAGGAGCATCCCATGACGTGCGAGGGACCCGGAGGGCCCTGGTGACCCGTGTGAAGGAACAGAGCACTGAGGTGCAGGGAGGAACGGTCGTGCCAGCGCTGTGAAGACCGACAAGAGAAGGACCACGAGGATGGTCCCAACACGGACGTCACTGGGAGACGGGAGAGCAGCTCTGACGGAGCGGTGGGGGTAAAAATGCGACAGGAGCATGCTTCAGAACCAGGCTGGTGGGGGGAGGGATGGGGCATGCTGCCCGAGCCATTCCGAGGAACAAGGACGCACTGTGTTACTAACAAAGGAAGTGCAGGCCCCCATTGAACCGGGTATCACAGAAAGTCCACCCGCGGTAACAGCCAGAAAGCGGCACATGTTAGGTGCAAGCACCCAGGACGGAGAGCGTCTGAGCAAGGTCTAGGGACCGCCTCAGATTTTCAGGGAAACAGCACAGCTGAGGATGGTGGGGGAGGCACTGGGGACGAACAATAGAAGATACGAAAAGTTTCCTTAAAAGAATAGATTCTGAGTCAAGCAGCCCACCTGGGGTTTCTGGTCCTGAACTCAAAGTGAGACCCATCAGTGTGATTGTAGGAGACCGTTCTGAGTGGCGTGGGCCCAGCTCCCACTTGGAGATGCACAGGACCCACGCCCACAGATAGGTGCTCCCGTGGGGAATCAGGCCTGCAATGTGCCTAGGCTGCTTTGAGTCTTGCTTTTTGCTAAAAACTCCCTCACCCAGATTTGTGGCAAACATTTACTGCAAAGTAACTTCCTAAAATCCATGCTAAGCCTTCTAAGGATGAGTGTCACTGGTTCAACCACTTTTGTCCTTTTCATTTGCAAATATCCCTCTTCTGTGATGTGATTAAGGCATCAGCTCTTTGTTCTCTGTAAAAGGTTCACCTAAAGCAACCTGTGCATAGTAAATGAGGACCATCAGGTAATGTGTGGAGAAACCCAATAAAGGCCGGTCTAGAAAGGGCCTCGGCTTTTGCTCCCCCGGAGAGAACAGCCATGCCCTCCCTTTTCCTCCACCGGACTCTGTAGTCCGTGGGAATGTCTCATTTCATCCACAATGACGCAGACACTGCGGGCTGGTGTCCGCATCAGTGATGGAGTGTGTCCTTCAGCCCCATTGCAATACAGGTATGGGATTAGGTGGAGACTTGAATTTAATCAGAGTAGACGGTTTGCCAAGCCAGGGCAAGCAAGAAAGGTGGGGGGAGAGGCTGGAATTACATGCAAAGGACATACGATAGTGATTGGCCATGAAGTTCTCGCTGGGTCAAGACTGAGGATGTTAAGCAGGTGGGGAACGGTGACATGACAGAAACCCAAGGGGACTGAGGGATCTTGGTGGCACTGGAAAGTGTCTGGACTAAGAGTGAGCTGTCATCGTGGGCAGTGGGGGAAGGACAGGATGCACGCACTTTAAAATTGTAGGAGGGTTACAATTACTGACAAGGTCTAGTGCCATTCATGGAAGTAGGCGCCTGAGATAGAAGGAAAGGTAAGGGTGGTAAATTTAAGTAATGTTATGGGTTTTTCTCCTTAGAATGGTTGAGTGGCTTTGAGTGGTATTGCAAGGTTAAAGTCACGTTTCTATAGCATATGATACCAGCCCCTCTGCGGTCTGACTCTCTTCCTGTCTTATTCTAATCAAAACCCCCACCACTCTCTTTTCACACGCCCTACATTTCAGAAATTCTGAACTGCCTGTTTCTCTGGACATCACCTTTTCTCTTACTACAGCCTATCTTTGTATACAAATATTGTCCTCTCTGCCTGAAATGTTATTTTCCTTCTTTGCCTGACTGATAAATCCCACTGAGCTCAATTATTGGTGAATTATTTCCCAATGATGTGTGTGTGTGTGGAGAGATATAGATATAGACATAGATAGATAGACAGACAGATAGATAGATAGATAGATAGATAGATAGATAGATAGTGTTTCTTCTCTTAGCTAAATACAAGTTCCTTGAGGAAGCTGTGAGACCGACTTACTCATGTTTGTTCATTTGTGCCTCACAGAATGTCTGACACACAAAATAAATACAACTACGATGAGCGAATGGAGAGAGGATTACGAACAATTTGCACTCTTGATAAAAGGCCCCTACCCCACTCCCTAACTCATTTTACACCTTCATTTCAGGAACATCTCCTCATGAACTCAAGGGCTACGGGGTTGACTGAAAGGCACCTGCTATGGTAACCCAGAGAGGAGAGAGGAGTTCAGTGTCTCGTCTTCTCTTCCTCCGAGACCCAGAGGCCCGGCATCCCCAAAGCCTCCTCCTGCCCAGGCTACAGATCATCCTCCCAGTACATTTGGAGAAACCCTGTTTTACAGAAGTCTCTGGATAAGGCATTTGATTTTTTTATACTAAAAAGGGCCATGTTGAATAATGTTGTTAGATATTTTAAATAGAAAAATCATACTGTGACCTGAATGTTGTCACTTAACAGGAAGGACAGGGGGATGTGCTGAATTGTGGCCGCCTGAATTCCTATGTTGAAGTCCTAACCTCCAGGACCCAATAATATAAATATATTGAAGTATTAGACCTTCAAAGGGTAATTATATTAAAATGAGGATCTTTAGAATGGACCCTAACCCAGTGACTGATGTTCGTTATAAGGAGAGAGAAAGGAAAAAAATGGAGAGAGGGGCCAAGGATGCGCACGCAGAAGACCGGGTGGGGATGGAGAAGCCCGCCCCCTGCAGGCAGAGGAGAGAGGCCCAAAGGAAAACTAGACCTGCAGAACTGTAAGAAAATAAATTTCTCTTGTTTAAGGCACCACGTCTGTGGTCTATTTTGTGGCAGATCTAGAAAACGAATACAGCCATAGTTAGAGATTAAATATAAAAATGGTAAGTGCATTTTAATAGATATGCAACAGTCAAAGGATAATACTCAATTTCACCACTGAACTTGAAAAGTATTAGCAAAGTAGGAATGGAAGGACCCTACCTAACGTGACTGTGATTTGTTCCCAAAACCTTGACCAAGTGTGACGCACGCACACTGGTGAAACCCGAGAGGCCTTTCCCTGAACACCAGGAGCCCGTGGGCTGCTCACCGCGACTGCCGTCCAGTGTTCCATAGTATATTCTAAACAGAGAGACAAGGAATGGAAGACGATGAAATCGTACCTACTGGAAATGAAAAAGAAAACCTCACCCTTTGCACGGGTTATAATCGCACGTACGGGGAATCTCAACATGTCTTCAAACTTACGACGAGAAAGCAAGTTCAGCAAGTTTGATGACGAGTACGTTGTAAAACAATGTGTTGTTTTCCTGTGAAAGAGCAACAGCAACCAACATAAATCTTTAAAAGTTCAACTTTACAACAACAAACAATACTGTCATTTGTCTTGAAAAACCTGTAGCAAAGATATGCACTATCTTTATGAAATTCGAACTTCGGGAAGTGTGTGAATTTGGAGATTCAATATTGGACAGATTTCTGTTCTCCCAAAATTGATCTCTAGAGCCAAAATGATTCCTTTCCACATCAAAACAAGTTACTTGTATGTGTTGCTATTGTTCTGCAGAAAGTAGACAAAGTGATTCTAAAAATGTATATGAAAATTTCAATGCCAAAAATTCATTTAAAAAATGAGAGTAGAGGGATGGGTTGTGATACTTAAAAATCATACGGTAAAATTATAACAATTACAGTTGTGGGAATTTGTCAAGGATAGACAAGACAAAGAGTGGGACTCGAAAGTGCTCAGAAATGGAGCGATGGATTTTTGAAAACTCGATGTAAGATGAGGTTTTATCATTGCAAACCAAGAGAGAAAGAACACTTTGTTCAGTGATTTGTTCTGGGACAGCTGTTTATCCATGTTGAAAATAAATAAAATAAAATCAGCTTCCTACTTCTAACCATACACAAAAATAAATTCCAGGCACGTTAAAGATACGTATGTGCAATTCATTTTTATAGAGTTTTTCGAATGAAATATGCAGCAGTACCTTATATTTCAAAATGGGAAAAGATGATTTTACACGAGACAAAAGTGCATAAAACTTAATGTGAAAGACTGAGGCATTTCTGTACAATGAAATTCAATATAAAAATAGGAGAAAACATGAAGTGGAAGAAATATTTATAACCTCTGTAACCATAAAAAAATAAATATTCAATATACTTAAGGAATTTCTCAAATTAATAAGAAAAAGAAAAGCAACTCAATATAAAAACCAGTGAAAGAAAAGAATAAAACAACCAATTCACAGAAAAGCCAAATGGCTACCAAGAATGGGAATTTCTTAAATTCACTAGTGATCATAAAAATTCTAACAATGATGAGATACTCTTGTGATTGTTCAGATTTATCAAGATTCGGAATTTGACATGATTTTCAAACTTTAAGCTGGATATTATGAAGTAGTGGCAAAAATGTAACACAGTAAGAACTTGCAAATTTCTGGTAGGAGTATATATATATATACATTGGTACAACTCCTTTGGAGAAATATCTGAATGTGGAAAACCACACCCATTTACTAAAATAATGTTGGTAAGAGCAACACACATGAATGAATGTTTCCTATAAGAAGTAAGGGGTAAGGAGGTCAGTTCACATTCCTGAGGTTACACAGTGAGGGGTGCAGTGATTATTCAGGTCTGAGAGTCGGACTCCACAGTCCCGCTCCCAGCCATACTTCTGATGTTTCATGTGTCAATACCATAAAACACCCCTCAGTCATTAAAAATAAGTATTCAGTTCTATCTCTATTGATATTAAACAAGCTTTAATATGTACTGTGACATGAAGATCAATGCTATCATATGCGAATGATCTATCAAGATCTACAGAGAACATACTAGAACCACTAAGTGAGTTTGGAAATTTTCTTGGTCACAAGATCCATGGATAAAAATCATTTTTATTTCTATATGCCAGCAACAACAATTACAAAGTTAAATTTTATAAAGATAGATTTTATGACCACATACAAAAAATCAAACCTATAGTTCTAAATCTAAAGATACAATTGTTAAAAGAAATGAACAAATCCTAAATACATGTAAATGTAAATGCATATGTATATTAACCATAAAATAAAAGACTGATAAATTAGAATACTAAAATTTCAAAGTTCTATTCATCAACAGATACCACTATGGAAAGACAAATCAAATCACGAGTGAGGGAAGACACCAACCATATACCAGGTCTGTCCAGAAGGCACCCAGCCACGTACTATAACCAATAGAGACATTTACTGAAGAAGATACAAGATACAGGAAACACTGTAGGACAAGGACACCTCGGTCCCCTTCAAAGTAGGCACCTTATGACCTCACACAGTTCTCCCTATTGCCATCAGCTGCCCCATGGTATTTTCCCAAAACTCACCAATGGTCTGAAATCTCTTCTTTTTCAAAGGTGATTTTAGTTTTGGGAAAAGCCAGAAGTCGCAGGGCACCAAATCTGGACTGTAGGGGGGCTGAGTCACCTGGGCGATTTGGTGTTTCACCACATACTCTGCAGGTGGGTGCACTATCACGATGAAGCTGCCCATCACCAGCTGCCCACAGCTGCGGCCTTCTGAATCATCCAAATAGTTTCTGTGGAGGAATGTTCGTGCTTAATGCAAAATTCGATGTAGATTTGTTTCTCTACTCAGGCGTTTTGAGTGTGATGGTCACACGGTCCACACGCTCACTTAATGGCGGCTACTGTGCCCACTGACCAGTACAGTGAAGTTATCATTGTTTACGCATGTGCACTCCAGTCCCCTCTCCTTGGCTGACAAGTTATATGGATGTCACCCAAACCGTTCTCATTATACTAACAATGGCTGGACTTTTCCCAGACAGATCTTGTATATAACCAACAAACGTGTTATATATCCAGAATATATAAATAACTCCTTCAAATCAATATGAAAAGATTCACACTCAATCATAAAATGGACAAAAAGGACATCCTTTCACAGAAAAGACATACAAATAATTATTAAGCATATACGAATGGCATCGCCATCATTAGGAACCTGAGATAAGACCTCCACAAAGCACCACCAGAAACACGCATTAGAATGACTAAGATTAAAAAGAGATTTACGACCGTGTTTCACTGAGCTTTTGAAGCAGGAATTCTCAGCGCTAGTGGGGTTTGCAAACTGGCCCAGCCACTCTGCAAAGCGCTACTCATTCAAGTTGGTCTATGGCCCTAAGATTCCATTCCCAGTGTATATCAGACAGCATCGCATATGTGTGTGCACCGAAAGATGTTCTCAAAATATTTATAGCTTCATTTATAATCTCCCCAAACTGAAAAAAACACACATCGATGGTGAAATAAACCACTTGTGTTATGTTCACATAAGTGAAACCCTATACAGTAACTCAGTGAATGAACTGCAGCTACACACTCACCAACAGAACCTCACCCAGGCTATTTTGAGCAAAAATAGCCAGACACACAAGGATACAGGCCGTATTGTTCCAGTCACATAAACTCCAAGACAGGCGAAAACGGTTTTCTATGCTGTTAGAAGTCAGAAATGGGGAGCTTCCATAATTCTTTGCGTTGTACATTTACATTTTGTACACTTTGCGTGTGTGTATCACACTACAATAAGGAAAGACTGCATAAAAGTAATATTTAAAACAAGACCGTGTATTTCATGGCATCTGCCCATGTGTGCATAGTTCACCCAGATGGATCTATCACATAACTGATCGTGGTTATGTTTGAGGAGGGACAGGGCTGCCCAGTGTGTTTCGAAAACCATCCCCACGTTTAGGTAGTTTCCCTGGATCAAACTAGAGATCAAACTAGAAATCGAAGTACGAAGTTTGCCTGCCCAAAGTTAGTGGTCATGTTTGGTTGGTCTTTAAGTCAGGCTTCACCAGGCTGAAATAAAAGAACCTTAAAGACAGGTTCTTGGAGAAACTTTTAGCTGTCTGAGCTTTCCAATGTGTCCCCTTTCCTCCGGTAAGAACCAGAGGGGTGTCTGTTGTTTGTGGTGGCAAAATGGAATTAAAACACAAAACCTCCTCCCAACTCCAACACCTTCCACACAGCAGAGAAGGAAACCGATCGGACTAGCGGACACGCACTGCACCCGAGTGCGGCCTGTACGAGGTACCCCATGCAGTGAGAGAGGCCGCAGGGGCCGAGAGAAATCTCGCCCTCCGTACGCCCGGCCCACTCCCGCGTGTGGGCGAGGTCGACAACAACTCGTCCTCAAGTTAGGAAGATGACAGGACCACGTCACACACGATTCGCCACCAACATAGTCGGGGTGACCGTCTGTGTTAGCTGTAGACTTCATCCAAAGGGAGAATCAACTTCTGCTGTCTTTAGGAAGGGGGCGCATTTTGCAGCTTGGAGTGAGGTACCCACACAGTCAGTCTCTGCCTTCCCAGGGACCAGGGCAGCCGGGAGCACGCTCCTCCTCATGACTGAGTCGTGGAGAGTCAGCTCCTGGGTCCTGGAGAGAGGCCACGTCAGGGCCACAGAGGCCATCCTGGGCTTAACGACGGCCAGAGGCTTATTTAGCTTTTAACAATATGTATGTACATTTTAGAGAGACAGAGAAAGAAGTTACAAGTTTTCTAAAGTAAATGCTTTACGAACAAAGGAAGGGAAAACGCTCTCCTATTCCTGTGAACAGGCAGGAATCAGTTAATTTGTATTTGCCTTCACCCTTGACACTTGAAGGCTGAACAAAGCCAGGGAGACACGGTCTCGAATAACACAACGCAGGGTGGGGCGGCAGCCGGTGTTCAGTTGTGAGAATGTAAAACGATGTTTATTCTTGTGTCATTTCTTAATCACTGCATTATGTTCCACACGAATAACTGTAAGCCTAATTTTGCCCTACCCTGTATTCCATACTCGATGAGTTTTTATTACCTTCCTATCTTATCATGTATCTGTGTATGTCTACTTATACATTTATATAGACACACATGTAAACTATACATTTTTAGAAGAAAAAGGTTAATTCAGTTCGGATGTGGGGAGAAAGGTTAAAAAAGCCAAGTTTAACCATTTTTGAACTAATACCTTTAAGTATCCCAGCTGTGTTTCCCATCCACGTGGCCATGTTGAGTCAGGGGCAATTCAGAGGCAGAGTCGCACTTGTTCATTCAACAAAGCAGAGAATGAGCTGCCAGGGTGGGGAGAGGCGGACTCCGATTTGCGGCTGCAACAGCCCCTCGGACTGTGTCGCCGCTGTATTTAAACAGCATTTTAATATTTTGAAACTCAGCATCTCCACTGAAAAAATACAGTGAGTCTAATTGCCAGCCGCGTCAGGATCTCACCTGGATGATTAAACCTCACCGAGAGGTCCAGTGGGGGGTTTTCAAGCTGCTTGGTTGTCTAATCAGCTCGCAATACGAGCATCTCGGAGACATGAGGGACCTAGTTAGGGGACGGTACTGAAAAGGGCCTGGTGAGCTTCTTAATTAAAAGGAAGAATCTATGATCCAGTCAAGATGCTTTTTTTAAAGACTGCCAGCCTTATTTCGCTCAAGCACCAATGCTGGACACGTGAAATTTGAACATTGGGGTGTCTATGTATTTCATTTGAAAATATTTTCAAAAGCTGCAAAATACACTACGAGACACGGTTCTTCACCAATTGGGGTGATGAAAATCCTGACAAAAATGGAAGTGCGGTGGCCACACAGTGCAAATGATGTACCACAGACCTGTGCGCTGGGAAGCTGGGCGATTTTGCCCACCAATGTCACCCCTATAACTCTCATGGAAAAAAGGAGAGCACGGTAGGGAAGGAAAAATAAATATTTTTCTTGCCTTCACCCATAATAGCATTTAAACAATACTATATACAATGAAAAACACCCTATAGCAGAGCATATTCTCTGCAATATATTCCAAAAGCTTGAAACCCTTTACCAAGAAATTCTTTCTGATAAAACCAAATTATATTATGTCAAGGTAACTATCCTAAAATTTACTCTAGTTTTTTATCATGTGGAATATAACAATATGTCCAATACTTCACGACTGATAAATCCTATACATCGAAAAAAAAGTCAGATTTAACCTCATTTTTTTCTAAATAGTTTTTTTTGCTTGTTCCAAACCCACTGATCCTATTCTCTGAAACGCTATTCAGTGATTAGCCAAAACATTGCACTTTAGTAATCATTGCCCACGGCCTCATATTGTTCTACAATTCTATTGTTTTCCAGAATAGATTCCTGGAAGCTTTTTCTTAATCATCTTTTCACAAGCAAACTGTCCCAAATTGATCGCATCCCTTCAACATCACTATGATATTTTTATTAAGCCTCTTAAATTGTTTGCGTTCATTTTGTTTTTACTCTAATACCTTGCTCAGAAATGTTTCTGTCTTGTCTATCGATTGCTATTTCACATTGTGAGAGTAGGACCAAGCAGTCACGTCAAATTCCGCTTTTGAATTTCACCATTTTCACTTGCGGAAGGACTTAGCCATTGATTTCAAATTATTTTTGGTTACTTATTTAGGGTTTTGTTTGTTTGTTTTCCTATTGCAGCTCATTTTCCCTACAGGAAAGCTTTGTTCTTAGGCAGTCTCACTTATGTTCCTCGTAGTTGTGGTTCCAGTTTTCAAGGGCCATGTACCATCATGCTATCACTAAAATTCGCCTCTCACAGAGCGGCAAGAGGAAGAGTCGGTAAACGGGATAAACGCAAGCTACCAGGTCGGGTTACTAAAGGAAGCCAAGGGGGAAATGGTGGAAGCATCCGGGAGGATGTGCAACCCGCCACTTGAAGGCTCTTTCTGCAGAGTGATGGGATTGCCACTAGACCAGCCCTGCCCGCCACTGGCTGGAAAAAGGGGGGCCCGGACGTGGCCAGATTGCCACACCCCTTTCGGCCATCAGTGGGACCTCACAGCAGCGTGTCTACGTGTCCCTGGCCCTGTCACTCGCAGGATCTGAATCCAGTCTTCATTCCCTGAACTCTGTCCCAGAATCCCTCTTCGGCTCCACCCCTCGCTACGAACATCATTGGAGAGAATCAGGTCTCCCTAAGGCTCTCTCTATGAAGGCATTAGGCAAATCTGCTCTTGCAAACTTGATGCTTCAAATGGAGAGGTGGCCAGCCTTTCAGACCATCCTCGGGGAATCACATTCTGCCCCTGAGATGACCACCGTTGACCACCGTCCACCACCGCCACTACCCTGATTGCTCTCTGAAAGGTTCAGCAGTCACAGGGCAGAGTCCACAGAGTTATCAAAAAGAAATGTTTTGGGGGATCTTCTCTCCACAGTGTCCCTCCCATGTAAATTTTACTTTTAAAAACTAAAAGCTTTTCTAGGTCTTTAAATTTTTCTAGCCACAAACACCAATCAAATCTATAAAGTCTATATAGGATCTAACAAATTCATCTACTTTAATTATGTTTGCTTCTCACTTCCTTGTTTTGGCCCATTTCACTTTGTATTTTATTATTGTTCTTCTTTGGTTTTTGTCCTGAATATGGCCTATGAGTTTGTTAAACCCCTTTATCAAATAGCCAATATTGTTTTTTTTTCTTTAATGAACTAATGTTGTTTTGGCCAAAACGATAGTAAGGGGTAGGTTAGAAATCCATGTACTAAATGTCACCCGCAGTGTCAGTCCTGAAGGACACAGGAGCCATAGGAGCATTCCACGGACAGACCAAATTCTGCCCAGCCCGGCCCCGCTGACGGACCCGGGCTAAGCCCTTCCAGGTGCGCGGTGCCGTGATACGCCCACGCATTAGGTAGGGGGATGGTGCAGAGGGATTTGCCAAACCGACCTGAGAGAATCGGGAAAAACTTCCTGGAGAAGGTGATCCTTCAGTTGAGCCTAAACAATGATAGGTGAATAGGGGATTATGGGTATTTGGGGAAGAGAGGAAAGGGTAAGCAAACATAGGTTTAGTGGTAATAAGCAGCCCTAAGAATACTTTGTATTATTGATGACTATGCTGCAAAGCGGTGATGCTTCTCTCTGCATTACTTTTATCTACCATCCAATTTCAGTAAGAAGCTACAGCCCCTAAAAAGGAACCAGTGAAACTAAGAAGGTTCTCCAGCTGCTTTTGGAAAGTGCACGCAAATAAAGTATTGTCTGTCATAAGATCAATAAGTTGGTAGAAAACTTGTGAAAATGTCTGTGTCAACTCCGAAAGCATTCCCCGCTTAGCATGCAGTTAAATCTTACCAGCAAACAAACACAAATTTATTTAGAAGGCAAATTATTTATTGTTTAGAAAGCAGTACCTCACTGAATCTCTGTGTCCTGCAAAGTTAGTTAAGGATACACATCTTGTTTCTTTCTCCTTGTAAGAGACCTCTTGCTTGAATTTGATCTGTATATAGATGAAACACTGAACATGCTAATTTACTGGTTCATATTCCCCTTTGGCACGTACCAGCAAAGGATAATTGGCAGTAATGTGATTTAAACTTACTTGAGTTTGTAACTGTTAATTGAACCTCCACTTTTAATAACTCTGCATCAATGCATAGAAGTAACTGTATTCTTGTAAGATGTTCCCAAATCTCCTGCTGAAGAAATAACCATCGCACTAGAAAAGTTTCGGTATCCTCCCACCCACCTGGAATCGCGGGGATCAACTCTAAATAACCTTTGGCATTACCTTCGAAACTCACGATTTGATGGCTGTGGATTGCGCTTCTTGTCTATTTCTCTCTCAAGGCAAGGGGAGCGCAGACCAGGGCGAGGAGGGGTCATTAATCCAAGGAGGGGACTTGGAGCTAATTTCAGTGAGGGATGAACGTCGTCAAGACGTGATTTTAAATTGTAATGATGGAGAAAGCAATCAGCCGAGGCAGATTTTAGAACTTGTACCAGGAACAATAATGAGAAAAGAGGATATTTAATCACTTCGCAAAAGAATTACAGGAATACATAATTAAAGCAATGATAATGAATAATAAAATCTTGGGAAGCTAGCTTTTAAAAATATCATTGGAAATAGAAGGAGAAGTGAAAAAGACACCGTCTTCTGTGGTAGCGATAGGGAGTTTGCATGGAAGGTCAAGGAGACGATTGGCACACGGACAATCCCAGCGCTGAGTGGAAATGGCTGTCGGCTGTGGGACGAATGGGCTCAACAAAAGTGTGGGGCATGTACTGTGCAAAAACAAAGTGAAGAACAGCAAGGGGACAACTAGTATTTTAATATAATCTAAGAACATGGAGTAGCTGCAAGGATCGTATACATGAAAGTGAGGGAAAACTGTGGAAACAACAAAGGTCTTTCAGAAACACCGATGTCAGCACAGAGGAACAATGCAAAAAGATTCACGGGTTAGAGGGAGGGGAGCAGCGTGGTAAATCTGTGAACAGCAGTGCCCGCACGTGCCCAGACAGAACTGTGGCGGCTGATGGACTCCACCGCAGGGCGTCCACTTGGGCCAAGGATGAGTTCTCCAAGACCTACAACTCAAAAATTACTCTAGGCACAATGGAAGTGAGGAGAGACTGGTGTTAAGGTTTATAAGCATGCTTTCCTATGTGTTTTGTTTCTTTCTGTATTCTCACTCACGGTAAGTCACTTCCTGCTGGTGTCCGTGTATTCTGTCCAATTCCCCCACCCTCACTTGGTCCCCTGCTTTGGGAAAACCAAACACCGGGCATTGGCTGCTTTTATCTCAGGACAGACTTCTCTGTGAGCTTTTCATCGTAGTCTACAGCTGGACGGGTGTATGTCAAGAGAGACAGAATCCCAGCTGGGGTAGGCAGAACTCTGGTCCCTAGGATATGAAGCCCCTAACATAGACACATCTCTCCTAAAAGGAACTTATCGACTGAGTCTTTATATGAGGAACACGCAGGAACGTCCCGGTCACTTTTTCAATTGCAGTGCCCTTAAAAGATTCACAGGGATTTTTTTTTCAATGGTTTAAGCACATAGCACTCGAGTATAACCCAGGAGGGACATTTCTGTAGAAGCTGATCCATCCACTCATCGTTCAGTGTGTTTAATGAGTGATTGCCCAGTGCAAGGGATGGATAAGGAACAGAAAACGGACACCATCTCTGCTCTCCAGAAGTCTGCAGGTGGGTCGGGGACAAAGCATTCACCCGAGCACTGCACAGAGTGTAACAGACACAAAAACGGATGCCCGTGGTGTCAACAGGTGTGCCCAGGGAAGGGAGAGAAGCTTGCTCAGCCAGTGTTCAAGACAGGGCTTACATAAAATGCACACCAAAAGGTGAATTGGCAGGCGAAAACACTCAAAAGAAAGAGGGGGAGGGTTTAAGAATGCCAAGCCCCTAAGAGGTAGAAAACGCATGCGTTTAGTGAACTGAAAATCAGGGACATAAGGGTG